>VDFB02281492.1:432103272-432229646 GCA_007258455.2 Sequoia sempervirens | reverse complement strand
ACTTTTTGGCCCATCATGGTCCTACACATACCCATAGCATAAACTATTTTATTACTCTAACAAGTTTTAAATGCAAGGCCTGGAAAACTGTAAGGAAACATATCAATCAATAACAGAAATAGGTATGTACCTTTGAGTCATTCTATTATGCAATAATTAAATTGCGAAAAAATTATTATAAGTAAAACTAATAATATCATTTTGATTGAACTTTATGGTCTTTATTCTCAAATTCCATGATTAAATCTTTGACTCTTAGTACCTTGTTATGCTAATTAAGTATTGTATGAATCAACAATGCCTTATGGAAAATAGGATAAACTTTTTTATTACTTCAACAAGTTTTAAATGCAAGGTCTACAAAACTAGAATGATACATATCAATCAATAAGATAAATATGTATGTACCTTTGAGTCATTCTATTATACAATAATTGAATTGTGAAAATATTATTATAAGTAAAACTAATAATATCATCTTGATTGAACCTTATGGTCTTTATTCTCAAATTCCATTATTAAATCTTTGACTCTTAGTACTTTGTTATGCTAATTAAGTATCATATGAATCATCAGTGGAATTTATGTCAATGAGAACTATATATTAAAGGAATTATTATTTAGATAGGAAAACAAAACATTCATACTCAATAAGGCATGGGTAATCTATATTTTATATTCTCACATCCCATGTATGAGGGTTTCCCCTTATAAAATGATGAATTTGTGATGTGTGGCATTTTGTTAAAGTTATGCATATCTATATGTACATCTATATCAAAAATAAATAAAAGAAGAACATTAGAAAATGTTGTATTGAAAACTAAGAAATAATTTTGCTCTATGACTATGGAAAGAAGATCGTTGTTCATATATCAATAATTAGTGAAGGTACTGATGATCATTTTAAAATTGTTACTTTGATGGAGTTAGACATGACATCAAATCAGGTTTATTATTGGTTGGTTATTCATTGTGATGAAGTTATGGTGAATTAATTGTTGGTTTATTGACGCATAACCATACTATTATATCTAGAAGTACATAAATGTGCCTCAATTAATACATTCAATTAAATTCAAAGGTACGATGCATTCAGGTGTTAAATTTTCTTGTACTACAATTAGTTGTAATGAAAAAAATATATCATATTAATTTTTGCAACACATTAGATGATGCTTAAATTTGGATAGGAGGTTTTATTCTAAGAAATCTATGCCCAAAAAAATAGAACCCCGCAACCCAACAATTTTTTTTAAACACTAGATTACACGGGAAAAACCACAAAACAAAAGAATTCACAGCAAGAAACACATGCAAGGGGGAAAAAAACAACCCCGATAACATAAACTATTTAATTTCCTTGCAACCATCGACACCACATAGAAACCATAAATGAAACAATATTGGTTTCAATAGTGTCATAGACGACAACATAATTCACAATAACAAACCCATACAAAAAAGAAAACAAAATAACCCTGCACCTGAACAAATTATTTTTTTGATAGTACCTTATTGGAAATGAAACAATATAGCCAAAACTAGAGAACAATAGTCAACAATGCCTTATGGATAACAACATAAATTCTATAATATTACCTATTTTATTGTGTATCAAAAATGAAACAATATAGCCAAAGATAGAGAACAATAGTCAACAATGCCTTATGGAAAACAACATAAACTGTATAAAATTAACTATTTTATTGTGTTGCAACCATTGCCACAAAATAGAAGCCATAAATGAAACAATATTGGTTTCAACAGTGACCCAAAAAATTCTTTTTTCAACAGTACCTTATAAAAAATGAAACAATATAGTCAAAGCTAGAGAAAAACAATCAACAATTCCTTATGGATAACAACATAAACTCTATAACATTTACTATTTTAGTGAGTATCGAAAATGAAACAATATAGCCAAAGCTAGAGAACAACAATTAATAATTCCTTATGGAAAACAACATAAACTGTATAGCATTAACTATTTTATTGTGTTGCAACCATCGCCACAAAATAAAAGCCATAAATGAAATGATATTGGTTTCAATAGTGACCCAGATGAAAAAAGCAATAAAATAGAAGAATTGACAGTAACAAACCCATGCAAAAAAAATAACAAAATAACTCCACACATGGACATTTATTTCCCAATAGCGCCTTGTTGAAAATAGCATAAATAGTTTTATTACCTTCCAACTATTGCGACTATATGGAAACCATAAATGAAACAATATAGCTCTTGCCCTACAACCATCGCGAGCACACAAAAACAATAAATAAAACAATATTGGTAAAGCCACAGAACAACAATCAACAATGCCCTATGGAAAATAACATAAACTACCAGAGAACAATATTAGTTTCAACAGTGTCATAGACAATAGTAGAATTCACAGTAACAAACCCATGCAAAAAAAAAACAAAATAACCCTACACCAGAACAAATTCTTTTTCAACAAGACCTTATTGAAAATGAAATGATATAGCCAAAGCTAGAGAACAACAGTCAACAATGCCTTATGGATAACAACATAAATTGTATAACATTTAATATTTTACTGCATGAACAATAAATGAAATAATATTGGTTTCAATAGTGACTCAAATGAAAAAACCCACAAAATAGAAGAATTCACAATAACAAACCCATGCAAAAAAAAAAAACCCCGCACATGGACAAATTCTTTTTTGAATAGTACCTTATAAAAAATGAAACAATATAGCCAAAGGTTTCTAAACAATGCCTTAGTGAAAATAACATAAACTATTTAATTTCCTTGCAACCATCGAAACCACATGGAAACCATAAATGAAACAATATTGGTTTCAACAGTGTCGTAGACAACAATAGAATTCATAGTAAAAAATTCATGGAAAAAAATAAAAAAAAAACCTCGCACCCGAACAAATTCTTTTATCAACATAACTTTATAAAAAATGAAACAATATAGCCAAAGATAGAGAAAAATAATCAACAATGTGTTATGGATAACAACATAAACTGTATAGCATTTAGTATTTTATTGTGTTCTGACTATTGCCACAAAATGTGAACCATAAATGAAACAATATTGGTTTCAACGGCGACCCATATGAAAAAAACCCATAGAACAGAAAAATTCAAAGTAACAAAACCATGCAAAAAAACAAAATAACTCTACACACAAAAAAAATATTTTTTCAACAGTACCTTATCGAAAATGAAACAATATAGCCAAGCTAGAGAATAACAATCAACAATGCCTTATGGAAAACAACATAAATTGTATAACAACAACTATGTTATTGCATTGCAACCATCACCACAAAATAGAAGCCATAAATGAAACAATATTGGTTTCAATAGTGACCTGCATGGAAAAAACCCACAAAAAAAAACAATTCAGTAACAAACCCATGCAAAACCATCGCCACAAAATGTGTACTATAAATGAAACAATATTGGTTTCAACAGTCGCCTAGATTAAAAAACCCACAAAACAAAAGAATTCACAGTAAAAAACCAATGCAAAAAAAATAATCTTGCCTTGTAACCATCGCAAATACATAGAAACCATAAATGAAACAATATTGGTAAAGCCACAAAACAACAATCAACAATTCCCTATGAAAAATAACAAACATTTTTTGAAATACTCTACAAAGGGTTTTTTCAATATGCACCTCTTCTCGCTTGATTTAAAGGGGTTTCCCAAATGCACCTCTTCTAGCTTGCATTCTCTTGACTCCCTTCTTTCTCCAACAACTGCAAAAAATGGGGAAAAAATTATCAGAGCCAAGACTTTTGTATTGCTTTTGCAACCATCGCCCCATGCAAAAAACACAAAATAACCTCCAACAACCTTCACAGAAGCTCAACAATAGATGATCCAACTTGAACCTTCACAGAAATTTTCCCTCCTCGCTCACAACTTTGATAGTAGGTAAGGCTATAGAACGACACCCAACAATTCCTTATCAAAAATTGTGAAAAACATTTGCTATGTTTTCTGAGGTTTTAAATGGTTGGTCTTATTACAATCATCATCACTACACAAAAACCATATAACTATTAATGTTTATGCCAGCCATTGCTTAATTTTGATGGCCTTCTCTATCGATGTGCCAAACACTTTAATATAAAAAATCAAAAAATCTACCACCTTTTTTTCTGACTAGGAGCCAGATGTCGGAAGGGTTAAAAACTAGGAAGGGTGACAAAAACTCTGATCAAAGTGCACACAATAGGCCTATTGGCTTATTATTTTAAATAAAATTGGAAAAATCATGCCAATTATTCTTGTCGTTTGGATTTTACCTAGATTCTTTGGACAATAGGACAAATCATTTATCCTTTTTCCTTTTTCTTTTCCCAAAGATAGATGATGTGCTTCTTGAGCTTCCATACATCCATCTTGAACCTCTTTGTCGAGAGATCGACCCTCAAATCGAATCTTTTTGCTCGATCTCTCAAGGGGGAAATGTACGAGTATACTTCTTTCTGCTGGGGCATCCGAAAAATCTAAATTTTTTTGAATTTTAATCATGAAAAGTTTATTCCTTGAACCAACACAGCAAGTACATTGCTTCAAAGAGAGGAAAAATGTAGACATGAAAAATATCCTGATCACCTAACTTTGATTTTTCTTTAATCACCCATCTATTAACCATTTAATTAATTTATCTTAATTCATATGTTAATCAAACAAATCATTATCCTCTTTTGATTAAATAAATCATTTTATTTATTTAATCCTAAAGTTCATCTTTAATTAAATAAACCAATCTTATTTAATTCATCTTTACCACTAACATCATCCCCTTTAGTTAAATAAATCAAAATATTTATTTAACTAAGTCTAAATCATTTTCCATCTCCTTTTGATTTATTTTAATCCATAAATCTAAGTCAAAAAGTCAAATCACCTAATCTTCACTTAAGTTAACTAAATCATGATTAAGGTTAAATCCAATGCAAGTCTCATCCTCTAGCTTTTCCCACTTGTAGAAATAAATCATTTAATTGATTTATTAAATCTTCTAATTTCCATCAACATGGCATAAAAGTGGAATATTCCCTCATTTCAAATCTCCCTCTCAAATGACTTGCCCCTTCCAACATAACATTAACTTCCCTCTTCAATGTCCCCCACTTGGCATTTAAGACCCTTTCTTCTCCCTCCAACAAGCCAAATTTCAAATTTGAAAAGCCTACCTAATGTTATTTATTGGCACATTCATCAAAACATGCACATCCTTGGTCCATTCACATGTTGACAAGTGGCTCCTTCCTATTGGTTGATTTTTGGTCCCACATTCATCCCTTTAGCCTCTTCTCTCATCAAACTCTTCTATAAATGGAGAGGCTATCCTTCATTTTGATCATCTACAATCTTCATGCAAAGTTACTCTCTTCACATTGTGAGCTAATTTTTTCCATTATCAGAGCATTGCATCTTCATCATTGGCTTGTCAAGGGTTGGGAAAGGGCTTCTTTTCATATCAAAGTGGCACCAATTGACTATGGAATAGGTATACTTCATGTTTTTATATGCTTTGATAATCTTTGTCACTTGTTTGCATTTTGAAGCATGATGTATTATTTCATAGGAGCATTTGTAGGTTTCCATAACTTGAACTAACCCATTGCTAATGTATGTTTGAGGTTTGAGTTGTTTGTAGATTTATGGTACTCTCAACAACAACAAAAAAAGACATGAAATCATATAAAAAAAAATTAATCAAGAGAAAAATAAAAGATATATAAAAGTGAAACTAAAAAAGAGTAAGCACATAAAGAAGAGTAACCATAATTCTTTAAACATAATTTATTTTGATACTTCAAATTTTTAAAATATTTATAATCTCATGTGATGACATTGTTGGCCCTATTTTCCCATTGATGATTTTGAATATAAGATGTTCTTGTGAGATTAATTGTCTTAAATGTATCCATTTTAAATGACTATACGAGTACACTAAGACCATGTTATTCAAACATTTGTAACATAGCATGCTAGTGTAGACTGTTTAATTCCAACCTTAAGCAAAACTGCATTTTTACTTGGTGTTATACTTTTTCCCCACAAAAATCACTTCTATAAAGAAAATCAGAAATCTTGTGTGCTTTTCTCTTTTTCTAGTGAGGGACTACATATAAATAGATATGATATTCATTATTATTTTTATCGTAATATTTAAATATAAAAATTAAATGAAATTGTGGGATCGAATGGTGGTGAAAATAAAATCCAAGTTTCTACCAACAAACTACCAAATTAATTTGTTTAGAAAACTTTAGAATTTGAAGCAAAAGGAGACTAGTGTTGAGGAGTATATTGAAGAGTTTTACCAGTTAAGCATAAGAGTCAGTCATGAAGAAGATGATATGGAGCAAGTTTCAAGATATTTGAATGGTTTGTGCATATCTATCCAAGATGAAATCAGTTTGGTTAATATGCATAGTGTGGAGGAGGTGTATCAATATGCCTTGAAAGCAGAAGAAAAACTCAATAGTAGGAAACAAAATAACTCTTGGGGTAGAGGTGGATTTTCATGTGAAAAAGAACATCCCAACAATGGGAGAGGTTACCAAAACAAGTAAGAGGTGGAAAACATGTCTTATGCAAACACACAACAAGGAAAGGAAAGATGAGCTTTCCCTAAAGGAAAAGGAAACTACTATCGTGGAAGAGGATCATTTGGAAGAGATAGAGGAAGAGGCTTTGGCTTCACATGTTTCCAATGTGGAGAGGTTGGACACAGGACCTTTCAATGCCCTCAAATACAACAAGACATTAGCATTTAGAGTGCAACAAAGAACTATGCAAAAAAAGTTGATGAAGAGAGTGTGAATTCCCCAAAGCAAGTAGAAGAACCCGAAGAGGGAGAGGCATTGATGTCGAATAGAGTTCTTTTGAAACTAGAAAAAGAACAAATGGAGCCAACACAAAGGCAGAGTTTATTCTGAACAGTGTGTAAATCAAGTGGCAAGTGTTGTAAAGTAGTTGTGGATAGCAAAAGTACTGATAATTTGGTCTCACAAGAGATGGTGGAGAAGCTGTGATTGGAAAAGGAAAGAAATCCAAATCCTTATCGAGTCACTTGGTTACAAAAGGATCATCAAATTCTGGTAAGTGAACAATGCTTGGTTCAATTTCAGATTGATAATTATGTTGATAAGGTGTTGTGTGATGTGATGCCCATGGACACTTGGCATGTCCTTTTGGTTAAAGCATGGCAATATGATAAACATGCTATGCATGATGGTTGGAAAAATATGTATACCATCACAAAGGATGGAAGAGATTATTATTTGAGTCAATTGAAGGAAAATGATAAACAAGTGAGAGATAGTTCTTTAGTTTTTTTTTCATACTAGTGAACAAGTTGTGATAATGGCAAGTAAGGTTGGGAGCAACCCAATAGTAGTTCATGAGAAGAGGACCTTAAGTGAGGTCAAGGGAAGTTATGAAGAGCTAGTGCAACAATTGCACAAGGAAGAGAAGAAGAGTAAGGGGTGGCCAAATAATTGTAAAAGAAGTGAAAAGTGTCTAAGAGGAAAGATGTAATTTATCATTGGAACAATATACCCGCTTGTATGAGAGGTTTGAAATGGATCTTCATTATCACGAACAAATAAGTGGAGGTGACCACTGAGATGAGTGTAGATTGTAGTATAAGCAACTGAGGAATGTGAAAGAGGGAAGAGGTAAAGAGGTTTTGATCAACAAACGAAAGAAGAATCCTATTGATGAAGAAGAGATTTGGATAAAAAATGACCATGAGATCACCATTTGAAGCTTTCAAAAATGTTCATGAGCTACAGCCTCATGAAACATTTTCGCACCTAGTGTGTTTGATGTCAGAGCATCCAGGTATGCTTGTTATCTACATCACTTCTTTCTGCAATTTTTCTCTATTTTAAAAAAAAATTGTTGTGGTGTGTATGGGAATTTGCAAAATTCAATATTTGATGACTCTATTGTGCCAGCATAGAATTTGGAATCTGGAAATTGTTTTAATAATATTAAATTTGAAAGCCAATTCAACATCAAAGTTTATATTTATAAGGTAGATTTAAAGATATTTTAAATTCCTCCATAGTGTTGGGCACCTAAATTGGGGCGATTTACCATATGTGTGGGAGATTGAAAGTCATGGGAGAGATTCATTTTGGGGCAGAAAAATAAAATAAAACAAAGTATGCATTTTTTCCCCTGTGTGAAGAGGAAGAGACAAGGAGAAAGGGTGCAACAGTTTGGGAAGGAATTAGGTGCCAAAATCTTTTTAAAAAAAAGTAAAGAAGAAGGCAACAACAAATTGTTAAAAAGACCATCATATCGACCCAGTAATAGGCTGGAGATTTCTACAATTGAAAAGAACAGTTTCAGGCATGGTTAAGAGGAAAGCTAGAATCATTGAGTGATGTTAGAAATCATTGCTTGGAACTGAGGAAAATAGTTGAATATTGTAGAGTTGTTTAAATCATTTCAATCTATAGAAATTGAGTAAAAATAATTAAATAAATCATGGTGACTTCATATTTGTATTTATGCAATTAAAATATGAGTGAGACTCTTTGGTATTTGGATGAATTGCTGCAAATAATCTTAGTCTAGGAAGACTCAAATTTTTGAGCTATAGCAAAAAATCATGATAAATGTGGTTAGATACTAGAATTATTTTAAGAAGAGGAATATAAAATGTAATATGTGTAGATCAAATGACAAATATAAAAGGATATTTCTAAGCTCTTTGTTATGTTATTGAAATGAGAGAGGAAAAATCAAGATTGCTCTTGAATCAAAATTTTGTCAATCACATTTAACTACAAACTATTACAAAGTATTGGCATTATAAAGCTGTTATTTATGCATAAAACTAAATATGGAAATGTAACTTCCAAAACTAAATTTATTTATCAAATACTAATTTATTTAAATATTTTATTAACTAATCTATGTTAAGAACTATTTTCCAACACCCCTCTTTATTACTAACATAGAGGAAAACTAGAAACTAGTACACATGCATCAAAAGAATGTTATCCAGAGTGAGCTGATATGAGGTTTCCAGGCACCTTCTTGACTAGTACAAAACCCTCTATTCTACAAGCACCCATCTTTCATGAAGACCATTTGGTTTCATTTGCAGAACCTGATTTATTTTCCAATGCAAATCTTGACTCCAAGGGAATACTTGCAACCAATGCCTCCATAGCCACAACCAATGAATCAATATTCTGATCTCCATAACAAGATTCATGATCATGGTGTCCATGATCATTCCTTACGTCATTTCCCTTGGAAAAGATACTAATAGAAGGGTATCCTTGAATGTGATGCCTTCTACATAAATCAACTTCTACAGTGCAGTCAACCTTTCCTAATAAGACTCTTCCATCCATCTCAGGATCGTATCTCTCTCTCATAATTTTGGTTGCTTTTTCCATAAACTAGTTCTTTAAACCGTTCATTCGCTGCAACCAATTCTGTTGTTATTCCCGGTTCTTTAGTAGAGTGACGCGCATCTGGAATTGTACCTTATTCATTTTCTTTTCACCATGCCCTCTTCTCTGTGTTCCTTGCGATCCTATTTCAGCAAATTTTTATTATCTCCAAAGGTCACGATACTTCCAATAGCTACGGTGAAACCAACAGTGTAAAGCCACAATGAAATCAATAGAGAACAAAAATAAGACGACATCATCTTTGTTTATCCAACGCACCAACAAGGAAGTCTCCAGTTAAATGTGCCTGTGAAATATAATGGAAACAAAACATATGTAATCCACGATCCTACCACAAAGGCAATCTGGATTCTGCACAGTTAGACGTCCATACACACTATTGCAATAGAATGGGGGATATAATATTTTTAAAAAAAAATTGGGATGATAACAATGAATAGAGTGAAGTGTTGAACAATGGAAAGAATGAACACAGTGGAGAGAAGAAATGCAGATGAATGATGGAATCAAAAGGGTTTTGCACATGGTCTACATTGCTCATTGTTGATGAATGCAAGAATGGTAGAAAACAATAGCAGTTGCATGTGGTCCTCACTGCAGTTTGCGAACACTGTTTCAGATGAAAACAAATGAATGGAAGGAGATCAGAGAGAGGTCCAAGAAGAAACCTGCTCTAATACCATATTGAAATGAGAAAGGAAAATTTGAGATTGCTTTCGAATCAAAATTTTGTCAATCACATTCAACTACAAACTATTACAAAATATTTGTATTATAAAGCTATTATTTTTGTTTAAAACTAAATATAGAAATACAACTTCCAAAACAAAATTTATATTTTAAAGACTAATTTATCTAACTATTTTATTAACTAATCTATTTTAAGCACTATTTTCTAGCAGTTATTTGTCATGATGAAGACAGTTCAATTACTATATAAATAAGTAATATTGTGATGATTTTTGAATTATATTATTTTTATTTTTGAAAGAGTATTAAATGTAATGAATTTTAATATATCTTATAACAATAAACATCATATAAAATAAGTTATTTTTATGAGGTAAAATGAAGGATTAGGTATACATATGATGTATCTAGTGATAGTATCTTGTATTTAAAGTAATTAAGAAAAACATACCAAATACTAAATCATACTCAAAGACAAAAATTCATATCTAAGAAGTTAAAGTTAAAAGTGGGAGATGTAAAATTAAAAAGAGAAAACTACTCCTTATCCTAATGTAAATGTTGAGAGATATTTCAAGACTATGTTATCTCTACTTTAATGTTACATAAGCTAATTTAAAAAAACAAAGGAAATGTTATATTTATTGAGCATGTAATCATTGAATAAATGTGTTCTTACCTCTTGAAGACTATGTGCTAACAAATAACATGGATCCTAGTCAATAATTGCTAGAACATACAAGATAAGAAAATTTAAGGAATTGTTGATAGCTTGTATCCTTCTTATCCTAGAAGTGATTCATGCAACTAGTGATCAATATGAATATGGAGAACATATACTTATTTTCTACAAGAACTTAAATACATCATCAAGGATTTATCTTATTGTATAAATGATTTATCTTATTGTTTGACGGGGACTAAACATAGGATAAATTATGAATTTACAATCAATCAAGATTAGGTATATAATAAATTTAAATATAAGAAGAAACAAGATAAATTTAATAGAAATTGACATGTTTATGAAATTTATCATAGTGAAAATCCATAGAATACCAATACAATATCTTTAATTATTATGTGTGGGTCTAATTATGGAGATGGACAAAATAAATGTCTTCAATCATACTCAATAAACCAATGCCCAAGATATATAAACAACATGTGTTAATGGATAGATTACTCTAATCTAGATCCTCTTATGCTTAAGTCAAGAAATGTGCTACTAAAATAATAGTTAAATAAGAGAGACTTAAGTTTTTGGACTCACAATAATTGAAATTAATTTTAATATATAATACTCATTTATTTTGTACATAATATATTGATTTGAATTTATATTAAAAAATTAGAATTTTTTTTTACATATTTATGATATGATAATTTTAAATATTAAAACAAGCAGAGAAACAAAATAAAACAAAAAATAAAGAACAAAATATGCAACACAATTTATAGTGGTTCGGCAATAGCCTACATCCACTCTCAAGCAGGGAATGACTATATTAATCAATCACCAGTCAACCACACAATACATGATCTACCACATATTTATAAAAAGCTCTTTGAATACGAAGAGATGGGAGAATACAAGTAGTCATCTGACCATTGGGCTTCACATATCAACAATCTCCCCCATAAATTCCAACAGGCACAACCATGCATTGCACGTCATCCCCTATATTTCCCATTGTCTTCACATCACAATTAGGCTGGAAGTTTTCAAATTCACCAAATATTGTTCATGGACACTCTGAATTAGTGATCTCCAAAGCATGTCACATTGTTCAAGAGAGGACTTGGAATTGGTCTCCTTGTTAATTATGTATTTCTCATCTTGAATAAAATAAACACCGTAATATGGCACATACTCCATTAGTAGATTGCACACCTCCACTTGGACATACCGAGGCATTTGAATAGAGGCCATTTGATGTAGTGTTACAAAATGCTCATCACCTACGAAAGAAAAACCTTATAGACCTTCAGTCTCAATAGGAATCGATGGCCTTGTTAACTAAAAGGGGAATAAAATAGGCACAAATTGTTCTACTTATGTTCATTCACTTGGTGGCAGATTCTAGAATTTGGGGCATTCAAGATCAACATGCCAGGGCAGCATGTACTTCAGGAAAAACATTCTATTACAAAAGGGGCACTCCGCATTGAGAAAATCCTCATTGTCCTCCTTCACCAGGAGAGCTGAGCAATCAGAAAAGGGACAATAGACCTTCTCAAACTCATTAATTTGGGCTTCCAGCTCAAGGGCCAACCATGCATCAAATATCTTAGCCGAGAGAAAATATGTGCATTCTTGTGGTGTTAGGGCATGCTTTAACTTGGTCTCTATATCAGATGACATTTCCAATCCATTCCCATAGATATCCCTCACCATCTGATGATTGAAAACCACATTCTTTGGAGAATCAACCTGGAGGGCACTTGTCTCCATGTTTGTTGCTTCCAATTCTTAAGAATCAACCTGCAACGCGTCAGCCTAAGCAAACATTTCCTCAGCCATTTTTGGGCTCTTCTTCTAGGAGGGTGAGCACATAGGACTAGTCGGTACACTGAAGAAGAATCTGCTTTGAATTCATCCTAGACTAGAAGGAGCACTCTTATAAGACGAGCTACATGCACTCTCATACACATAATTATTACCACCACCATTCATGACAAGCAATCCAATACCAACAACCCCCAAAGTCTCAATTCATTTTTCCTCATCATTTACTATATTCAATATCTCTTCAATCAAATGCACTTCTTCCTTAATGTCTATGTCCTCTATCACAGCCTTTCCCGCAACCATGCTCTGTGAGGAGGCTTTCCAAAAGCCATAATTGAGAGAGCCTTAACTCGCCCCATTACTCAATTCTTCTTGACTGACCCTGGTTGTAGTGCTATTAAAGTTACTTACATCTGAATCTAGAGATGCTAGTGTGTTCACCGTCTTTACTGGAATTTCTTGTCTTGTAGACAAATTTTCATGAAATTCCAAAAGGTTAAGAAATTTACCAATGACATTGTCCGCAAGAAGGTCCTTGGGTACATCTTCTCCATCAGGAAGGGCCTCCTCTACCCCAACAGGCATGACCGGATCAAGCATTGCAATGCCATTTCTAGCATCTGATGCTAGATCTGCAATGAGCTTGGGCATGGGATTTTATTTTGGAGCCCATGATAGTTCCCCATCAGCTGGGGATTCATATTTCTCCAAAACAAACCGCATAGCACTTTTAGACCTTCCCTCATCTGGTTCCTTTGCCTCTTCTTCCTCTCTTACTTTCTTTCTCCTTTTGGATCATTGTCTTCTTCTACGTTTATTGTGCTTCTTCAAATTGTCATACTCCTCATAATAAAAAAATATCAATAGTCTCTGCAAATGACACTTTCTTCTTCCATGTCACCTAATGATCTACCTGAGGTGCCCTATCCTCAAACCAATACTCGGGAGCCCCAACAACTCCTCTACTGCAATCACTACCAGATTCCAACATGCCTATGAAATCTTCCATAACAAATTCAGTCTCTCCTTCAACCGGCGATTGCTTGAAACCCTCTTCTTCAGCCGAATCCAAACTGCCAAGAAATTTTGTAATGATAGAATCAGCCTCATCATCATCAAAAACAAAATTAGTTATACCCATTAAAATATATGGGAAGTATCGAGAGGATTCTTCAGCTTCCATTTCTACTCCTTGGTTCTACCCAACAACTCAACACTTCTCCATAGCTCTGATACCAATTGTAAATATTAAAACAAGTAGAGAAAAATAATAAAACAAAAAATAAAGAACAAAATACGAGACACAATTTATAGTGGTTCAAAAATAGCCTACGTCCACTCTCAAGTAGGGAATCACTATATTAATCAATCACCAATCAACCACACAATACATGATCTGCCACATATTTATACAAAGCTCTTTGAATACGAAGAGATGGGAGAATACAAACGGTCATGTGACCATTGGGCTTCACATCCCAACAATATTATCAACATTCTTATTAAAATATAATTTTTTTCTAATTCAAAATAATATTTACATAATTTTCAACAAATATACATTTTTCTTACTGTTCCAATGTTTTAATGGGAAAGTATATGTAATTTTTTTGATAAAAATCAAATAAATTTAACAAATTTAAATTATTGTTTTTATCATACTTGAGACCCCTATCATTTTAATGATAAAAAATCAAAGATGAACACTTTCATAATAATTTTTTACAACAATTTTCAAATAAATATATTTATGATATCAAAACTATATTATTATTTTAATTGTCCATCTTAATCTATAATAATCTCTTTATAAACTATTCTATTTCATTATTTAATCAAAGACTATTTAACTATATAATATAAATATTTTTGGTACTTTAATAAAAGTATAAACTTAAACTAACTCAAAATATAATAACTTAATATACTTGAATATTTATTGATGAATACTTAAAAGTGTAATTCAAACCAACTTAAAACATTTATAATTTAATAAAATGATTATAAGAAAATCAAAATATTATCCAATTTCATTTCTTTATAAGAAATCTCGCATTTTCGTAATTTTTTAATAAAAAGTATGTCAAAGCATTCACCGTTTTTATTTGTATTTTTTTGAAGGTTGGAAGGAAGAAAAGAGGCTATTGAAACAAAAGCCCATAGGAAGAGGTTTGTCCGTTGGAATGGACTCTGTACAATTCAAAGGTCATTTGCACCAGTATTGTAATCCCCAAAATAGCCAAATTGCCCTAAAACTCTTGGGAGCTCACAAATTTGCACGAGGATTCCTAAGCTTTTGAATTCACAAATTTTTGATTAGATAATTGTCTATAATCAGTTGTACCTTCAAAAATCAAAAGGATTATTATCTTAAAAAAAAAAATCATGGTTGGTCACTATCTTCACATTTTTTTTCATACAAAATATAATACTTACAACAATTTATAATATTTATCTTTAATAAAAAAATTTATTGAATTAAATGAATTTAATATAACATCACAATTTTTTCTCAACTTCTTTGTGTCTTGAAATTAATTATTTTCCATATGTTCATGGAAAATTCACCACCAAAAATTCACTGCAGGAAATTCACTGCCATGACAAATTCACCTCAAGGGAAATTCACCACCAGCAATTCCATGACGGTGAATTTTCCCATGGTTGGCGATGAATTTTCTAACAATGAATTGCTGGCAGTGAAATTTTTTCCTAGAGTCGTTCATCACATTGAAAAGATTAAGAATGAAATGAAAGTAATATAACAACCCTTTTTTCACTTAGTTTCATTGTGTTTTGAAAATAAATTTTTTACATATATTCATATATCCTAGTTTAATTTGAAATTTTTTATCATTCTAATCTTGTAACTTAATTAAAAATCTATGATAAAATTTACTTCAATGAAAGATGCCCTACAAATAATATGATATATTTATATGAATTTAATTGAATGTTATATTTAATAATAAAAATGTAAGCATGTACAATCTACAAAAGAGAAAAATGCTGTTGAAAGAAGAGCATCCTTTAGATCCAAAAGAAACATGTCTTATATATATCAAAAGAAAGATTACATCCCATAAGATCATATCCTACTAAATATTAAGTATTATTGTGAAAGAGTCACACAATAATCTCATTTTCATATCATAATAAAAATAATTGAAAAACACATAAACTGATTATATGAAAAAAAATTTAATTATCTATTCATATATATATGAAAAATATATAATTTACATATTTTTTATTAAATAAATCAATAAACTTTTCTAAATATAAATCTAATTCAACAAATTCTAATAACACTTTAATGACTAACTCTAACAAACTCCAAGCACATACTTGTTAATTTATTCATTATTTTACTTTATAATAATAAAAATGTTACAATAAAAAATTAAACTACTGATAACATAATCAAATACAATCAACTTCTTCAATAACTAGACACAAACAGACAATAATTATAAAAGAAGACTTCTAATACAGGTACACCGAACCACACATAAGAGTTTGGTTCTAATACAATAGGCGACCTTTAACTTCTCGATACATATTTTGTATTTGATAGAACATTAGGTTTCAAAAACTACTAGAGAAAATCAAACACCTAACAAATTTCAGAGTTTTAAATCCGGTACACAAAAGAAATAAAGAAAGCTTCGCTGTACGCATACTTTAACATGTTGAAGGGATAATTTCCAAGCAATGTGCATCAGATGGACTGGTCTCACGTTCCTCTACGCGTGATGGGAAATATTCCAATAGCTTGGTGTCGCTAGTATTGGTCCCGCGTTTCTTTCTCTCATGTTTGTCCATTTTCACCAGCGCCTTTGCCTTCCCAGCTGTGTAAAGTGCCATCCCTATCTTGCTTTCATTAGAGTTTGTCGCCCATTCTCTGGACTTGGATGCTAATGTAGATCTGTCTTTTTCTATTGAACCCCATATAATCTCTGCTAATGCATATTGTAACTCCTTGAAGAATTCAGTTGGATCAGGGTTGGGAGCAATACTTTTGCATAAGTTGTACAAAGAAATCCCCGCTGCAACTTTCTTCCAGTTCATGGAATCATAGGCTCCTACCCCCTCCTGATCCTCACACTCAGGCTTTGGTTTCTCCGTCTTACTTCTCAGTCCAGGTTTATCACTCGTAACCGACACAACGTTCAAACCTCTGGGCTTAGATGCTTTCCTTTTAGCCTCCTTTGCAATCTCCTCAATTCCTAGAGCTATACATTCAGGTTTGGAATGCACAATTTTCTTGGGCGGAAGATCTCCTTTCTCGACCTTTGATCGCAGCTTAAAGAAGAATGCATCAGCGGCCTCACTCAAGATTCTGTCAGCTCTCTGGTCATCAACAAAATCTAGTATTTCCCATGCTTGAGAGTATGCCTTTAGAGAATCCATCACTTCAATGGGAGGAAAATCATGAGAAGCGGCTTCAGAAGTACCAGGGCACTCTGAACAATAACAGATTGAATAGAACTGGATGATGATTCTGATTAGTGAAACCACTGTCAATTTCAAAGATAATTTAGTGGTCCCTGCAAACTGTTTCTGCACCTCTAGTGGCTTATCAACTGCAATCTGCCACAGATATTTAAATCCTTCAGGCTTGTGAGTGTTGAATTTGCTCAGGTCTATACCATCATTCCTCTTCCAACGTTGTATGAATGTAAGCAACTCTTTACAACTAGTTTCCCCATCAAGATTGCCTTGTGTCATTAATTCCTTCGCTTTTGCAATGGACTTTCTATTAGCTATCCAGAGGCTTCGTGGAGTCTCCCCCAGCATATCCAGATCTTGCAAAATTGCTTCATAATTTGAGAACTTTTCAAATTCACTCTCATCATGCTTGGATAGTATCAAAGCCTTCAATTTGGTAGTGCATGGATTATTAAAAATTATCAATGAGACTACCCAACATATTTTGCTGAATAATACCGTTATCCATTGCAGCCCATCCAACACATGCAAGAGAATCCTATGCATCTCGATTTTTGTGGGTGGCTTAGCAATGAGCTTTGCCACTGTTTTATCGAGTCTTTCTGCCTCTAAAAGCTTCAATTTGTGATCTTCAATCAACACTTTAATGTGTCTTGTCCAATAATCTTCAACTCTGCAAACTGTGCGCCAGGTACCCTTATGCCACCTTGTGTAATACCCCTGCGGCTATAGCCCATCTCCATGCTATTATTGCCCACCCTATGAGGATGAAAGAAACTTGCAGAATAGTTACGATTAGCTTTAGCTTATCAGACGCTGTAACAGTCCTGACGGTGGGACCCTGGTAAAGCCATCCTATTATTGAACTCCAAATTAGAAGCGAAAGTATGGTCGCAGCAGAAGAGCTCAACGGCGACCTGGCAATAATATATTCAGGAGTGTAAGCAGGAGCAACGATCCAAGCTTTTAGCACTTCACGTTCGATAGCACGCCACTTTTTCTTGTCACCATCAACTGATTTTAGTATCAAAGGAATCTTCTGAGCAAAAATAACCTGATAGCCCAAAATTAAATTTGAGTTAATGTCAGTCAGTTTAAACTCGTAAAATATATACTCTAACCTTTTCTCTTTGAAAATATTATAAACAATGCATTGTGGCAATTGTTTAATTTAATCAATAATTATTATGTATAATAATTTTAATTTTGAAAATGTTCTCGAATCGATAAGTAGTTATTATCTAAGGTGTATAATATTAGTTTTTTTTAAAAAGGGATGAAGAATAATATTTTGTTTTAAAATAATTTATTCAAAGACATTTAGAAAATATATAATATTTTATTGTAATAATGGGTTGAACTATTTTATTGTAAATAATGGGTTGAACTATTTAAAATAATTCTTTATTTAGTATATTTATTTGAAATTTTCAATTTCTTAATTTTTAAAATATTGTTTATTTTTGTAATTTAATGACAAATCTATGCAAGGTGCATACAAAACAATGCTAATAGATTCTTAATTATAAATGAAATAAAAAAAAGATTAGTAAAATAATAAATGTTATGGTAGAATTCATTTTTAAAAAAGTATTCAGCCCAAACAATGTCCAATTAGTAAATTATTTCATTCATTTACAACTCAATGAAATATTTTTTACTTTCATATCCCTAACCTAAGTGTAAATAGTACCATGCTACATATTATAAAGTGTACCAAACAAATGTAAAATATTCAAAACACACATCACATATTGAGAGTTAAATCTTACACCTTACACTTAATCTTAAAAATTCATTACTATAAAATTCACTATCTTTAGAATTTGTCCTATTTTAAATATCTTAACCTAGAAAACATTATTTATCTCATCTTTGAAACAAATATAAGTGCAATTTAAAATTTAAGAGTATTTTTTAATTATTTATTATCAAAATTAAATAAATTATTATATTTTAAATATGATAAGGATTTTACTATTATTTTAAAAAATAATTAATGTCAAGATATGAACATTTAAAAAAAAGAAAATCTTATTAAGATATTAATTTAAAAAAGAAAGTAGTAAAAAAAAGTGTTGGATGATTTCATTGTGTTTAGCAATGGTTTTACTCATTTTAAACATTATTAAAATGATAATTAGAATAATTTTTTAAATTTTTATTTTTAAGTAGAGTTATATATTTTTGCTCAGTAAAAAATAATACATATGTAATAAATAGTCCTTAGCTTATAACATAATCTAAAAGTAAACGAGAAAAAAAGATAATATGTCCAACAATATCAAAGAAGCCAACAACCAAACATCAAATATGGGATGCAAAGATACATATAAATCATTACTAAAGAGAAATAAATTTTTAACACAAGGTGGATTAGGAAATTTATGAACTTGAACTTCAAATAATACAATATGTAGATCATGTAAGAGATTCTTCTACAATAATGACCTATAAAAATCTAAAATGAAAGGAAATAAGATATTGTAAAATGTTACGTGAATAGATTGAAACAAAGCCATAGAAAGAAAACTACAATATTGTGAATATGAATTAGTAATAATTTATTATATAGCTCATTTAATATGAGCCATAGAAAGACAACTACAATATTGTGAATATGGATTAGTAATAATTTATTATATAGCTCATTTAACATTATGTAAACTTATTGTACAAGGAAGAAAATTGTATGGTTTTAGATGGACTATAACATGGGGTTTTTGAATTATGTCAATTTTTTGTTGAAATATTATTAAAAAAAATGAGGTTAAATATCTTTGTGCAAATAAACATCAAATATAAAAAATAATTCTACAAGGTAAAATTAAAAAATAAATGTACATATGACTATCCAATAGTAATATCTAGCACCTCAACTAGTAGAAACAACATACAAAATATTAAATCAAAATATCATAAATCATCATGTCTTACAAGGAAAAGATAAAATGTGAGATGCAAAGTAATAGAGAACAAACTATTTGTATTCCTAAAAGTAATATTGAGAGATTTTTCAAGAGTATACAATTCCTTTTTTGACATGATATATACCAACTTATACTTAGAATGTGATATCTATAAGAAAAAATTTCATGGATAAAATTATAGAAAATTTTGGAAATAATATCATCACTTTTATTCATTAAATGATATTTATTCTACATCACAATTACAAAAAATTACAAAATTAACACAAATTGAAAAATGTTAATACCAACCTAATCAAACAAAAGTATAAAACTAAAGTTCAATATATGTATAAAATATATTAATTACAAAATAACTCATATTATCAAATATCACTAGAAAATGTTCTACATAAACTTACCTCTATCCATGTGAAAATTGGATAAGAGAGACTTAGTTCTTTAGAACTGTAATAATTGGCTGTATGTAATGGCTTCGTATACTAAGATAAATGGAAACCATTTATACATGGGTAATTTTTTAAAGTATATCCTACACTTTTAAGTATAGCATTGAGTTTTTCAAGATAAGCTAGAGATCTTAGTTCAAGCATAAATAATCATATAGTTTTAATATGAACAATTCAATTTAATTAATTTTAAACTAGTATATATATCTTAAATATATCTATCTAAAATATGATGATATATTTTAGTAAATCAAAATCTTAAGAATTATTTTATTTTATTTACCATATACATGAACACATAAATATTGATTTTTATAATAAAGAATAGTTCTTATGTAATAAAATTGTTTTACTTTTGAATATAAATTTTAATTATTTTTTTTTAAATGCCATCATTCAAAAATTTAAATTTTTTCAAAATTTATTTTTACTTTCAATTTTTTGATAAATATTATATTTTTATGTCTTAGTTTTCAATGAATTTATATTATTCTATATTTTTTAATTTTTCAAACCTTTGTATTTAAGAAATACATGTTGAATTTTAAATATTTATCTTTCTCTACTTAAACAGATTACTAATAAAGTTTATTATTTCAATAGTTTATTAAAATATGAAATTTAATTTTAAATTTGATATTTGATAAAATTTTAATAAAGATTAAAATTCACTTAATAAATTGAAATTATTATATACTTCAACTTTTAACCAAAAATATAATCTTTATCATAAATTTACTTAAAATTTAATAACATCACATAATTTTTTAAACGAATTAATATTCAAAAATTGAAAACAATTTATGGGACAAATACAAAAAAAAATTTGGATAAAAATTATAGTTCAAGTCAACATAAAATATATTTTAGTTGACATGGTATTGTATATATCTTTCAAAAATCTATGCACGTTGAGAGATATTATTTTTAGCTATTTCACTAATATGTAGAAATGATTTAAAAATAGTCATTTGAAAAGGATCTGTAAACATATTTTATATAGATTTTGGAAAGATATATATACTAGTTATTTGAAATCATCAACACTTTTATTTAATTTTCAAGTTCAATTTGATTTATAAAAATTAATAAACAATATTAATTTAAAAAAAAATCTCAAGTTCATAAACTATTTTAACCTATAATAATATCTTTTAAAATTAATTGTTAAATAAATGTTCAAAAAACTCCCTTTGGGTTTCTTTTGTAAATGTGTGTTCCCCGGCCTATGCATCGCCGAGTTTATTCGACTTTCCATCAAGTTTTGATCTACCACTTTGCGCATCTCCTCTTCACAACTTCGGGTAATGGCTTCCCTTTCGGGTCCTGAGAGGCTGCACTGGGCATCCACGTGTCACACAAATGGAAGGTTTTTCTCTTGTTTCCTTAAAGGCTTCATGCAAGTTGCGAAAGCCTTCTGTAGGGGCCATCATTTCTAAAGATTGTTAGAGGGACCTACATCTTCCTACGTGGCGGCGTATCACAAGCTTTTCATGTGGGGGTGAAATAAACAAATACGGGCTGGGTAATGCTTGCGCAGGGTTTTCTTTTTTTCTAAAAGGTGTTGGCGGGCCCTACCTTCTACTAGGTGGCAATCGTTCGTAGAACTTTCAATATAGCTGGGAGGTGAGCAACCGCGGGCTGCAAAACGCTGCCACACGTCTTTCGCACCTATTTGATGCGGCTTTCTCTCCACTACAAGAAGGACCTCAGCCCCTTAAACACCTGTTGCATCTTCGCAATCTCTCGGCAGCAATGAGAAAAGTTTTCATTCGAGCAACGAAAGGCTACCACGTGGCATATGACTGATCTGTGGAGCGGGCGATAGGTTGGTTGAGGGGGTTTATGCTATTGGGTGCCGCTCGTCATGGCCGTTTGAAGTGGTCGATGACACTTGTAGCCTCGAGCCTGGCTGGGACCACTGCCATCATTACGAGGGATGCACCTACACTAGGATGACCAGATGTTGTGTTCTAACTCGTTGCCATTGTAACGACATTGGGAATCTTCTGATTTGGGCATCATTGCAGGAGATTGTGGGATCTTTTCTGTTACAACTCTCCAAGGTGGTGGGAGTTTTCTCTCTGGCTGTATATACTCTCTCTGTCATGTTAGGATTATGGATGCACAGTCCTTGAAGCTGTAGTCTTCGATGTAGGACCTTTAAGCTAGGAAAGATAATCAACCACCCAGAAAGTGTTGTAACTAGGCATGCACAATGGAGATTCAATATTGATATGATATATTATTGATTATTATATTACAAATGTACAAGATGCCTGATTATATAGGCAATAGGTAAAACCTAATATGCATGAGATGTTGCCATGTGTCTTGATCTAACAACATGTGACAACATGTGAACCCTAATGGTAACGATCATTAAATGAGGGGATAAGTTCTAGAAGGACAACTCATCTTCTAGAGGGAATCTTATCTCCTACAAATAAGGAAGGGAATATTATCCCATTTATTAAATGATTTATCTAATAATGCAACCTAGGACTTAATGATTAAATGCAAGACCTAAGTAAACTTATGCTAGTGTAATAATTAATTAATTAATTACACCAACACCCCCCCATAAGTGCAACTTAGGGAGGAAAATGCAATGATTATGCAAGATGATGATCGATGATGATGGGTCCTGGCTACGAGGCCATGTTAGGTACCCATGTACATGAAGATGCAGAAAATCTCCCACAACCAGAGAGAAGGGGAAAACCCAATGGGAACAAAACCCCTCTTCAAAAGAGAGATGAAAAAGCAAAAAATGTGAGATAGGATGGGAAGGAAAGGATGGAGGACTCCCAAATACCCCCCAAGTACACCATTCGTCACATGGATACAATACAATCAATGCCCTCCCATAGGAGGTAAAGAGAGAGACTACATAGCCCCCCCAAAAGATGATATCACCTACAAGAAACATAAGTGTCTGAAGACAAAACAAGATCCAATGTCGACAAACAACTTGTCTCCCTTTCGGAAGAAACAAAACCAACTGCAAGTGCAAAGATGCTTCCCATTCCGGATAGGAATTGAATGAAGTGTCCTCAAAACCAGTGAAAGAAGTCTAAAGCAAATCCAATGGTAGATGCTAAAGAAACCTCAAGTCCTGAATGGAGTGATAGGGAAGAAGTCTTGGATATGAAATCTCTGAAGAGAAACTGAATGCCTCTAATGTAGTCTCTGAATTCCCAATCAAGGTTGAGACAAAGGAATGAGGAGACTCAAAACAACTCTCCAAAGTGAAATCTGAATAGAGGAGTGATATCCCCTCAAGAATGTTCTCCAAACCTGTAGAAGTGGCCAAGGTAATGATACTTGAAACAAAGCCATCATGTAATGCCAAGTCTGAAAAACAAAATGTGTCCTGATCAATGATAATAGTGGAAGCCTCAAGCAATGATTTTGGACAAGGAATCACTGAATGTGAAGGGATACCAACTGTCTCCGATGAAGAAGAAGTACCAAAAGGAACCTTGTCAACCTCTTCGGAAAGATCAAGGTAATCAACTTCCTGCATAACAATATCATCATAGGGATCTTGATCTGAAGCAAGACATTCTGAAGCATGATCATTAGGGAATGGTGGAGTGTCTGAATCTCCATATAGCTCCCAAAGCTTAGTCCAAAGAATGTGAGGACAATCACAATGATCAAGAGAACTCAAAACATCACAATCAACTTGCATAGAAATAATCTCCAAAACAGTATATCTGCTGCAACTCCAAGCAAGCTCTTGAATACCTTCACTTGGATGAGGAACAATACCAAATAGATGTGGCAACAAATCAAGTGATCGAAGATGGTGGCAGATCCCATCTCGCCATTGCAAATAGTTACCCTTGTGCAACATAACCAGAGAAGGAGAGAAATATGCAAGCCCCATAATGAAATTTCTTCACAAGAATACAAAGACGCTGACCTTCAACAGAAAATAAAGACTTCCAAATATGATGTACAACTGAAGTGATGCAACCCGGATCAAAACATATTTTCCCAAGCTTCAGGATACCCAGGTTATTGATCAAATGCACCAAACTGAAAAAAATCACATGCAAGAGTACCTGGATCTGAAACTGATCAAGGGGATGGACTGATAAAAAAAGCTCTGAATCACCTTCCTGATGCCGTTGGAATCACTGAAATCTGATGAACGGTTGAGAATATATACAGCTTTTAGTCCAGATTAGGGTTTGGACTTCAGTTGGATGTAGAGTATTCTGCAAGAAAAATTTCATAGAACAGATCCTGCCACTGGAAAGTACGTGAAATTCCCTTTCCGACGGTATATCATTTGCAAAAAATTGATACCCAGGGTGAAAGTTATGATCAAATGAAAAAAATGCCTATATTAGGCAATCTGCAGGCTAACTGGGGTCAAAAAGTTGGCCCCCGGGCTTAAAAAAATAGCCCCCGGTCCTTGATGTGACCGCGGGGTTAAGGCTAGCAAAAAAAAGTGCCACCCAAAGTGGTGGCAGGGCAGAGATTGCTGGTGGCGCCGCTGGTGGAGGAGCTCGGCCGGTGGTGGATAACCACCGGTGCCGATAACAAACCACCGGCCTGGAAAAGAACTCCGGTGATCTACCGGTTGGCAGCGGTCATCGGCGGGGCCCAATAGATACTCCGGTCGGCGGGAGGAGAGTCACGAAATCTGGAAGTTGTTGGAAAACTCTGGCAAGATCAACGACCGTCGATAGGAAAGGTCAGACAGCCCGGTGGGGCCGAGGTCAAACAACCAGCGCAGGGCCCGCAGAAAAGATGAGCCACCAATGTACTCCAACCTGCAACAAATAAATGTGGCCAATGCAAAGAATATCTACAGACTTGAAAATTTAAAGGGGCCGACAAAGATAATTTTTGAATATTGCGCAATGCAATTCAAAAATAAAAAGCCGATAGGAAATATGAAGTCTGCGGAAGAGTATTAGACCCTATACATGCCGACCAAATTTGGAAATTTAACAAATAAAATCCCAATATATAATGTCGATGATCAAAGACCTTATATTTAAATAAAATGCCGATGCCGACGGTGATTAAAATGCACCTGCAGAAAATAAAAACAATGCCGATGATTTTTTTTTTTTTAAATCAAACCCCAATTAAAATATGCCGACGGAGATTAAATTGCAGTCGCCCAAAAATTATTTTTCTGAAACTATAGAAAAATAGATTTTTTGCCAAATAATAAAAAATATTAGCCCGATTTTTCTGAAATGAAAAGTGGCCTGCTGCTAAAAAATTTTTGCCTCAGAGGACAACTGCAAAGGGAGATTTTTTGCTGCAAATTGTACGGATAGTACGATTGATTTTGAAAACCCTAAAATACCTCTGAAGCTCCCGGGTTGATGTATCCGATTTTGATGAATGGGTAGGCAATCCTAGGGTTTCGAGGCCTTCTAAAGACAATTGCGAGCTCGGATTTGACTCTATCTGCTTTAGAAATCAGCTTGGTCCCCAGGTGGAAACAAGTAGCCTTCAATGGAAACCTTCAAGCCTGCGGAGAATCTCGCACACCAACTTTCTTGATCGAGGGTTGACATTTCACTGGATAAGCTCTGATACCATGTTGGGATTATGGATACACAGTCCTTGAAGCTGTAGTCTTTGATGTAGGACCTTTAAGCCAGGAAAGATAATCAACCACCCAGAAAGTGTTGCAACTAGGCATGCACAATGGAGATTCAATATTGATATGATATATTATTGATTATTATATTACAAATGTACAAGATGCCTGATTATATAGGCAATAGGTAAAACCTAATATGCATGAGATGTTGCCATGTGTCTTGATCTAACAACATGTGACAACATGTGAACCCTAATGGTAACGATCATTAAACGAGGGGATAAGTTCTAGAAGGACAACTCATCTTCTAGAGGGAATCTTATTTCCTACAAATAAGGAAGGGAATATTATTCCATTTATTAAATGATTTATCTAATAATGCAACCTAGGACTTAATGATTAAATGCAAGACCTAAGTAAACTTATGCTAGTGTAATAATTAATTAATTAGTTACACCAACATGTCAATGAGAGAAGTGTCCAAGAAATTTTAGAAAAAGGATACTAGTTTTAGCAAGAGACACTAGGTCTCTTTTATATGTTTATTTGCAAGAAACTTTTAGACTATGCCAACTATTCGGCCTTTGTATTTTTCATGTATTGATTAAACTGTAAACTGTGCTTTTTATTGTCTTAAGCATTTCATTTGATAGGACTTCTATATATTGAATACAAGCTTGCTTTTCTAAATCATGTCTAAATGAATCTTCTTAGTAGTAAGGATGTATGCAATACTATTTGATGTCAATAAATGAATTGCTTATGCTATAGCTTTAAGTCTCTGACATTTTGGAACATGACAACACCATTCAGGCCCTTAAATCTATGATTTATCATGCCCATCAGCAAATTTTGGTGCATCGCCTTAGATTAGACTTTGCTTCATTATATCCATTTCCTTTTCCCTTTCCAAAACCCATTATAGAATAAGCCAACTTCTTTAAAATCTAGAGGTCACTCAGTTTGGCACAAAGGGGCCCCCCTTGAATTGAGTTTCCCATAAGGCACTGTTTTCTTATCAATTTTTGGCGTCAACAGTTTGTCTTTTTTCTATCACGCCTGGTGGGACTGCAACTAATGAAATTGCCTTATAGAGGGGTGTATGTGCCATCGGCCTATAACTAGACCCCAGACTGCGAATAACCCTAGTCTATTAGTACCCCCGCTAGGGACAGTCCAGGCTGCAAATCAATTAGTAACTGTTCCATTCCCACCGCCCTTTCCTCTCGCCATGTTGCTAGTCACAAATAGAAACTATGTAGCATGGGATGTTGGAAGTCCCCTGATAGCTCCGGTAGCGCCTGCTGTTTGGGGCGCTATCCCGGTTTTGGCCTTGAAAGCTCTTCCTAAATTTGCCAGAGACAACACAAAAATGCTAGCAGAACATTTGCAGGATGTATCGGAGTAATGTCTGGTACATAGTATTATAGCACAGAATGTAGCCTTGAGGCTCCTCGCTACATCCTTCAAAGGAAAGGCTCTGGACTAATACTGAACACTGACTCCCAATACAATTCACACTTGGGATGACCTTAGAGATCCATTCTGTGAAAGGTTCTCAAATGACAGATTGTTCTTCATTATATTATCAGCTATCCATCATAAGACGAGTGCCCCAGGAGGCTCTGCTGAATTTCAATGCCCGATTTCACTCAAATTGGCAGAGGATTCCTGTGACTATCCGCCCAACTCCAAAACTAGCATTCATATTTTATCTGAAGTCCATTAACCTTAACATTTCTGTGATGATTAAGTCTTTGGGAGGAGCCACTCTACCGAATGCTTATGCTACCACTATCAAAGCTAAGAATCATTTGATAGATTATGGAAAGTTGCCTCCTCGACCCATTATCCTGATATTTCCTGAAATATCAAACTCTGCACAAGAGGTCACATCGGCTAGTGTGACAACAACTCCCCAGTCGATGTACTCATATGCGGCTACTCTTGAAAGCTTGGATTCTACATCAGGTTCTTCCAAGGATGAAATAGGCGACCTCAAGGAGATTTTGTGAGCTATGGAAAATGACATAACAACTCTCAAGCAGAACCAAACAATGCCTGCACGACCCGCATATCAAAAATATCAGGGTGGGCGGTCTACTTATCAACAAAATCAATATCAAAGTGCACCTCACACTAATCCACCAGCATCGACTACCAACCAAATGGTCCCAGTGCCTACTCCGCTTACAAGTGTGTCGCCAAGCTCAAGTAGGGAATTAACCACAGGACAAAACAATATTATTGATGATATCAATCCATGGTGTTTTCCCTGCAATGATGCACAAATGCCATGAAATTGTCTGCGTGGAAACTTACAATAGAAGGTGGCAGAGCAATGCATTCAAGGTATTACAACAGAAAATGGAGGACATGATTATGACTCGCTAGTGGAGAGTGCGGTCCTTACTGCACAAATGCAAGGAATGTATTTAGAGCAAGAATCTGACATTGCTCCAGATCATGCTCTCTTCTCCTGGATGGAAGATGAGGAAATGGTGTTTGCTAATGATGCATCCATATCTAAAATGCCGCAGGTATAGCCTGACTACAACACACGCTCAAAGAGGAGATTCACCGGTGAGCCTGTTGTTTCACTTCCAGATAGCCTGCAACGCAAAGGCGTGTCTGATCAAATTCTCAGTGCTTCGACCATCTCTTCACCTTCTCAACCACAGAAGGAAATTATTATAACAAGAGCAAAGCAGTAGAAATCTCTGAGCTCGTCACCTTTTAATGTGGTGGAGCAATTAAAGAAATAATTCGCTAATGTGTCTTTATAGGACATCCTAGCTATCCCAGAATAGAAGACTATGCTACAAAAGGCGCTTCAGCAAGAGATCAACTCAGCACCAACAGAGCCGTCTGTTAGTACAGAGGTGGTCTATCAAATGCCACTAGCTAAGGTTATTTGATTGACTTGGCACAGGCTAGGAGGATGCTGGTCGAGATTTGTATAATTCTGTGTTACCCTTGCTCACTGCATTTTCTTGAAAGTTTCCAAAGTCTTTTCATTTGTTGTTATGGCTATCCAATGCAATTATTTGAATGTTTTTAAAAGACTCTAACCACTGTTTTTGTCATGCGCGTGTCTCTCTCTAAACAAAAAGAAAGAAAGAAATTGTATTGATGTCCATAGATGACCAGAAGTAAGTCATTGGGACCAAAGTTTACAACAGTTAACAATAGAAAGTTCTAGGAAGAGAGAACCCTATAATCAAAAGCATGTGAAAATGGGCTAAAGACTGGAACAAAATCTTATCAAATATTCCTATTTATGTGTGAAATGTAGGATCCATCTGAGCCTCCTCTAGAAAATCCCCTAACATCCAAGGCTAGTGTAGCTCCTATTGTAGAAAAGAAGCTCGTAATGTGAGTCTGCCTTTATGGCCTAGGGGATGGCTGGTAAGTAGTAGATCCATGTCACTAAAATTGGGCTGAGTCATGCTAATGGGAGTGGCAAGATCCATGATGCTGAGGGAGAGTGGGATGTGGAATCTAAGTATTAATGGTGTGCTGAGAGAAATGTTGCCTAACTTATCTCTAAGCTCTGATATGTGAAGTACCAGTATTTAAAGGTCATTTTGTGTCAGTTGTTTCCTGATTGGGCTGGAATAAAGAGGTGATCAACATGGGGTTTCTAGAGCCTCTAAAGATGTCTATAGGAAGATTTATTGAAACAAGATACAATATTTACTTGATTATAAGAAAAGTTTGTTACCAACTATAGTATAGGGAAACCATTGAACACCATTTTTGGAAATTCTCTTCTACTAAGACATTTTGGATTTTGTTTCAAGGAAAATGCAAGTATTAATTTAATCTCTTTAGAATAATGAGTGGCCTTTCCTTTGAAATAGGTGGATGAATACAAAAAGCAACAAATTTTGTAGCACACAGTTTTTCTGAGACCTAATGGATTCTTGTGTAAGTCAAGGTACATAGTTAGATTTCTTGAGAGTCCCTCACCTCTCAACATTGGGGAGTTAAGTATTATAAAGAAATAGCTATCTTTTCTTGTTAAATTTAAATTCAAATGTTTCCACAAAAATCAAAAATGCTAAATTCTTTGCCACTTGGGGTCTGGTTTCAGATGTTATCTTTTTAACTTAGGGAGGTACTTTTTTTATATTCCTCTTGTTAGACTGATGTAATTTATTCTATTCCATGAAGTAATATTTAATGCATTCCTCCAAAAAAAATAAAAAATTAGAGGGCTATTACTGGCTAACATAAGTAGATTGACTTGTTCTATATTTCTTATGTATGAGGTTTTTTGGTTTAAGGAGAACCTTTCCATTTTGGAGTCTTTATGTAAATAGGTTATTATGAAATCAGTTAATAAGATTCTGTGATTGTCCATTTTTGGATAGTATTTAAAAGGATTTGAGATTTATATACTAGTGTGCCTAATTTAGACTTGTTGAGTAATAGTATAAGTAGATATATGCCTTATGGAACATAAATTTTAGCTAAGTTGGCTATTTCTCTTTTCATGTTTGAAGGAATATAAGAGCTTGTCACATGGTTCTCATAATTGTTGTCTATTGATTATTGCACTTTTCTATTTCAATGTTATAGAACTTTGTATTTAATATGTCATACTAAAGTATCATGGGATGCAGTTATTATGGAACCCTTTTGACGATATTGTTCTAAGGAAGATTCTCAACATATCAGAGTCTGTTGTAACCAAAGAGCCAAGCAAGGAGGAAATCGAGAAAATAAAAAATACAAGGTAAAAGAAGGAAAACGAGGAATAGGCAAAAGGAGAACAAAGAAAAGAAAAGAAGGTACAAGGACAAGAATTAAAAAAAAGAAGGATAATGAAGGACAATGAAGGTAAAAACGAAGGAGAACTAAGAAAAGAAAAGAAGGAAAAGAGAAACAAAGGAAAGTGAAGGTGAAAGCAAAGAAGGTACAAGGAAAACAAGGAAAGCGTAAAAGGTGAAAATGAAGGAAAACAAAGAAAAGCAAAAGGTAAAGGTGAAATCAACATTGGAATCAAGAATTGGAGTTGAGTGAAAATGAAAGCAAAGTTGGAGTTGAAGAATTGAACATCAAAATTTCAAACTCACAGTTTTTTAATGCTTAAGGGCTTCCATTTCATGCCTTAATTTTTTGTTTCATGCTAACTCATCTTTGGTTTTTTAAATGAACATTTGAAAATCCTTGGAGAGTTTGTCGTATGCTTAAATTTTTTGTTTTAGGCTAACTCATATTTTGTTTGGTGCTTTTATAATGAATTCATCATTTCTTTGAGACTTAAAATGAACATTTTTTTTTCATGTTTCATAATCTCTTGTTCAAATTAATCTCATCTAAAAAGGCGTATGCACTTCTCTCATGCTTCACAGTGATCTTGAGAACCACAAGTCTTTTTGATGACATTAAGTTGCATAAAAAGATTGCCTCCACACTTTGATTTGGGTTTAGACTTGAACAAGATCTTGTGCTAGTGTGAGTGGGGGCATTATTGTGTATATTCTCTCTCTTTGTTGCCATCAAAGATTGATTGAGTTATGGATTTTGTCTTTACTCACTTTTGTTTATCCTAGAGGGCTTGCCTTGGGGAAAAGGTACTCATATAAGGGAACGACTCAACCAGTAAAACTCTAAAGCCAAGAGTATTTCCAACTGAGATATATATGTGGGTATTGGAGTAAATGCCCATATCACGTGGTTGATTCTGAGAAGATGGATCTGAAAGGGGATTCTTGTCGTATGCGTCAATCTCTATGAAAGGAAAGTCTAAAATAAAACCCTTGTTTGTAGTGGTCTATTACCTCATTCACTAATTTTATTGAAGTGGTGCATTGGAACTTAGATTCCATGTAGTTACTTGCCATGTCCAATCATAATTAAAGTATAGAGGTTAAGACTTCATTCTTAACAGACCTTTATACCATCTCCTTGGTTGCATGTAAAAACATCTCTTCTACGAAGGGATGAGGCAATCCCACTAAGAAAAATATACCAATTGAGCTAGGATGTCATATTGCTTGTGGTTACAAAATGCATTGCTTGACCAAAAACATCTTGAAAACAAACACTTAACATCATCATCCAAATTTCAAACCCTTTTGGAGACAAATACAATTGACTCAATTGATATGTTATTGCTTTCCCTTTGGATTTACATCCTTAGAGGTTTCTAAACATTGGATTACATCTCAATTTGTCTACTTAAGTAAACAATAGGAAAACCCTTTCCTTAAGTTCATCAACTTTCCACATAGCATATCTTATGGGGTTTTAAAGAAATTAAGACATTAGACATCTTAGTTTGAAAACTTAATCAAAGAAAGTGTTTTAGTTAAAATAAATCCATTAAGAAAAGCTAAGAAAAATGAACTTTCATGTGTGTTGAAGACTCATGATTCTTGAAAAAGTCCAAAACAAAAGTCATTGGTTCAAAATAAAAAAATGAATGTCCAAATGGGATCATTTGTTCATTACGAAAGTCTATAGAAGCATTGTATGCTCTTCAATACCTAGGTATAGGAAAATAAAGTGTCTTTTTTAGGTTTATCTTAGGATCAAAGAAAATAAAAATCTTTTTCATCCATCCTTCGGACATCAAAGAAAACATCATCTCACAATCACCTTTTGGAAAATCTTGAAATCATCCTTAATACTAGGCTTTTGGGTAAAATCAAAATCATCAAAATCTTTGGGACTAAATCCTTGAGAACATTATCAAAATCACCTTTGGCTAGGTATATGTAGATGCATCCTTTTACGTACGCTTATCCAAAGTCATCAAAATCATCTTGTGTAGTTTGATATACATAGATGCATCCTTCTTCGTATGCCTGGCTAAACTATCATCTTGTTTGAATAGGTGTGGGTAGATGCTTCCTTCTTCCTACACATATTCAAATTATCATCCTTTGAATGAATATATCCCTTAGATAATCATCCAACATCTTAGGGTCTTTTTGTTCAAAATAAAATCAAGGACAAATCCCAAATCTCAAATCAAATCAAAATAAAAAATTTGAAACATATCTAAAAGACCTAAAAGCCTAGTATCTCCTTCAAGATTTATCAAAAGATCATAAAATCCACATCATCCATCCCTTACATCATCATCTTATCACCTTTCGATCCTAAAGATATCCTAAAATTTTCCACTTTGAGGCATAAAGTAAAGATAAATTATCCAAGAATCAAGAGATTCATCTCCCATTCTTAAAAATTGATTCTTGTTTTATGGTTCAAAATAGATCTCAATAAAAGAAAAGCATGGAAGCCAACAAAGAAACACCTGCTTCAAGTGATTTAAGTCAAAACACTCCTAAAATGAATCCCATTGGGTCTAGAAATCTCATAGTTGCCCTTCCAACATCATCGCAAAACCCACAAGAAGAAGCCTAAGGAGAAGACCTCACCTTTGGTATGTCTCACGAAGAAATGACTAAGATGCTCCAAAATCCAGAAAACCATAAAATCATCATCATCATGATGAGGCTTTACCCTTCGCTATACATGCTTGAATTAGCAAAGAAGGGAGCCAAATTACCTTAGGATTTTGATGTGAGTACCATAGTGTTGACATATTTTCCCTCCATCTCATCCACCATCCCCATCTCATCTACACCCCCATCCCAAAATATCACCCAAAACATTCCACAAATCACGACATCTTTTGCTCCAACCCAACGTAATGTTAATAAGGGAAATGCATTTCTTAATGCTATTCAAACACACCCCCTTGTTAATAATCAAAGTTTGGATACAAACACCATCTTGGAACAAAACATACTCAACAACCCATTACACAAGAATATTCCTCTCACTTTCCATCATGATCCATCATCATCATTTTTTTATGCAACACCCCAAACTTCTCTCCTCACAATTCGCAAGGGGAGGAAGACATGTTTGGACTAGGGGGTATCTTCAATACCATGAAATTTTTGCAAGAACTCACTTCCCTCATATTTCCACCTCTTATGCCATTTCCATCATCTTCCACACCACTCCTTGGCTTAGGGCTTCCCCCCTACCAACTATCAACCAAACCGACATCCCAAATATTGATCAAAGCATTATGCCAAATACTTGAAACTTGTCATTGATAACGTAAGAATAGAAAACAAATGCACAAGCAATTGCAACATCATCAAATAACCCCCTAACATTGTAAAGCATGGTCTCTCAAGGACCAATCACATCAACAGAACTGGTTACCACTCAAACCACCACATCAATACCACCATCTATCACTCAAAACACCAACACAAGATTATCAAATGCCATTTTGAATCCACCACCACATCAAGCCAATACAATGCAGCATTGCAAGGTGTTTTTCAAAGGGGATACCAACAAGTACAAAAAAATAATTCATACAACTAGCTGCTCAACAAGCTGCTCAAGCTGTACAAGTTGCCCAAGCAGTCCAAGCCACCTTACAAGCGCAACAAGCCCAAGCTTTATTGCAACAATGACAAGCCGCTCAAGCTACACAAGTAGAATTGCAAATATAAAGGCCACTCAAGCACAACTTCTATTGTAAGCACAAGTAGCACAAGCACAAGAACAATATCAGGCACAACAATCCCAATATCAAGCACAACTTCTTGCACAAAGACAAACAACACAATGGAAAGCATATCGGCAAGCAATAAAGCAATATAAAGAGTAGCAAGAAGCAACTAAATTGGTATCCCAACAACAAGTGGTGTTGGAACAACAACAAGCACAAATCTTAGTGTAGCAACAACAAGATAAACAATAGGCATTGTTCATACAAAAGCAGGTGGAAGCCTACCTAGCTCGACAAAACATATAGATACCATCAAACAACACACTGACAAACCCACCCATCCAAACCACAATTGAAACACCCCAAAACACTTTCATCCCACCCCTTGATCCACAAAATGATGTGACAACACAAATCAAGTTGCTCTCGCAACAAGTGCTCGATCTTCAATCAGGGAAAACAATGAAGAAACCAATCAAATTGTGTCTGTATCCATTTGGTAGGAGCCTAGTAATGAAACCATTCCCTAAGGTATTTGAGATACCCAATTTTGACAAATATCGAGGGACGGGAAACCCTGAAGATCACATCAAGGAATTCCAGGTTCATTGCATGGAAGTCACATACAACAATACTTATCTTATGTGACTATTTCCTAGGAGTTTGGCAGGCCATGCTATGGAATGGTTTTCTCTCCTACCTTCAGGCATTAGAACATTTCAAGAAATTATAGATGCATTCATTAGAAACTATGCATGCAACATTGCAATGGATGTTATTCTAGAAGAACTCTTAGCTCTGAAACAAGGAAAGGGTGAATCTTTCACTTCATTCCTACAACGATAGTGATCCAAGGCCAATCAGAGCAAATGGACCATGGTAGAAGAACAACAAGTTTGTACCATCATTTCCAACCTTGACGGCCACTTGGCATTTCATCTCAAGGTTCAAGTCATCACCACATATGATCAATTGATTCCCAAGGTGCTCAACATCAAAAGAGCCCTTATGTTTAACCCGCGAAATCAACATCATACTTGAACAACAAAAAATATGCCCACCATCCAATGACAATGATAAACCTCGCACATGGGAAAGGAACAAAAACATTACTAATGATGGTTTCATTGATGCCAAGGTGGTCATTATTGCTCCTCACCAAAATATACCCACACCACAAATCCAATTTCAACACCAAAACAATCAGCACACAACACACCAACCGCACAACAATCCAACAATCAACAATCTCAATGACCAAAGAGGAACACCCCAAACACAACAAGAATTATCCCAAGAGAAAGTACACTACTTTGGGGGAACCATTAGAAGTCATCATGAAAAAGCTAATAGATGAAAAAACTCATTCAAGCTCCTACCTTTGAAAATTAGCAATAACCGGATGTGAAACCTCCTTGGTATAATGAGAATCAACTTTGTGAATTCCATAAAATCAAAGGCCATATCACAAATAGCTGCATGATATTGAAAAACATCATTCAAGATCTCATCGATAGAAGAATCATGAATGTAGAATAGCCTACAAGAAATTAGGATCTTAAGATATATACGAATTTGATGTCGAATCATGGAAACAAAGGGAATAACAATGATAAAGGGAAAGGTACTCACTCAAATTTAAATCATATGTATGAAACTGTCATTACCTCTGTAGATGAATACTGCATAGTCATCTCCATCAGAGGTGCCCATGCTGATTGTGGAGTCACTACAAGAGGCAGAAAAGTTACCATCGCAAGATCATCCCAGCAAAACAAATCCCCTACATCTAGACCTATCCCTAATGGCTACAATGTCCTAGATCAACTCAAGAGAATACCAACACAAATCTCCATCATGGAGTTGCTAAAAATCTCATCTGCCCATAGGAAAATCCTTGAAGAAGTGTTGGCCTCATCCACTATCCCCGTAGATCTTGATGCGGAGCAATTCCAAGCTATGGTTGGAAATATCATTATGCCTAATATTCTCACATTCTCTAACCAAGATTTACCCACTCAACCATCTCACAACTGTGTGCTTCAATTAGAAGTCATAGTACACAAGAGTAAAGTCAAATGGGTCTTGGTGGATAGAGGTGCGGGTTTGAATATATGTTCTATTGAAAAAAGAAAGGGTATCACAATAAGAGCATATGATGATAAAGAGAGAGTGTCCCAAGGCACGATCAAACTCCCTATTCAAGTAGGTTCGGCTCTCATGGAAACCACTTGTTAAGTCTTAGATGTTGACTTTCCATCAATGTGCGAAATTCACACATGACAGACAAGAAGTTACCATTCATGTAGATCTTGAACCCTTCTCAAATTGTAAAAACCTTGAGAAAAAGTATTACAAAATCCCCCAAGTACCAAAAACTTATGAGGGCCCATCCACACAATAAATTGATCTTGCCACCCTCGCATCCACTTCTATGATAGACACCCACCACTCCCACCATTCCCACCATTTCTAACATTAAGCTCATCATCCAGGATGACGGTTGTGGAAGCTACAATCTCCCTAACAATGATTTTGTGGTAGGAGACTTATCACAATCTCCTAGATCATAGGGACGTCCACAAGAAAACCAAGCTTCCACATCACAAATGTCTCTTGAAGACTATCCTAAATTCACAAGATAGGGAGACCTTGGTGAGGATGTTATTGAGGTAGATCCATCACATATGCTATATCAAGATGAAAGACCAGTACCAGAATTACCAATGGATAATAGAAGCAAGGGTCTACAAATGATGCTCGCAATGGGCTACGACAGAAATAAAAGATTGGGACAAAATGATAACGGGATCATAATACCTATCATACCAAAGACGCGACCGATAACAAACCTTGGCCTTTGATGTACCCCTCTGAGTATAACCATACGTGGCCAAAGTCCTCCAGTTAGAATAGTTAATAAACCTCCTCAGCTAACTACATTAGAAGTTTGCTTACCAATATCCACAGGCAAAGTCATAGATAACTTTATAACTGACATTTGCAGTAGTAGTGATGACAAGGACCCCATATCCAATCTACCTAGGCTTTTTGAGGATACCACTCTTTGCATTATTAGTACCCTATCCTTTGAACCAGACCCAAAAAATCATGAGATCTACTTAGCATATCCCCAACTCATCAACTACAACCAACGATAATCACCAGTTCTTGATACATTCAAAAATGATGAGGCACCCTCAGAATTCATGGGACTACTAGATAACATTCTAGAGGGGGACCATAAAGTAGGGTTTATAATACATTTGGACACACATGCCTATTATGGGGAAATGATTGAATCCCTCAGTCGCAATAGTGAGAACTTAAGAATAATATCCAAGTCCCTGAGTGAAAACCACACTGTGGTACTCTCTAACTAGAAAAATGTAAAAAGAAAGGACACGTCCAATGGTGAAAACCTCTTTGAGGTGCCTAAGGATGGGGGATTCAATCTTCCTTTAAGATCTTTTCATCAAGAAAAGTTAGCAGTCTTGGCTGAAAAATGCAATCCAGTCAACCTAGGAACAGAGGAGACCCCACATATCACATTCTACATGGAGTCACTATTATCAGAAGAACAGGAGCTCTTAGCAGCCTTCCTAAGGGAAAGACAAATAAACTTTGCATGGAGTTATGCTGACATCCCCAAACTTGATCCAAAGACCGTGGTTCAACACTTAGCACTGTATCCAGAAGAAAATCCTATCAGATAAAAGCTTCAAAAAATGCACCCTTGGATCACTTTATTGGTCGAAATGGAGCTAAACAAGCTACTAGATGAAGGATTCATATGACCAATAGATTATCCATAATGGGTATCAAACTTAGTACCTATTTCAAAGCCTAACGGAGCCATTAGAATCTGTACAGACTTCAAAGATTTGAACAAAGCATGTCTGATAGATGACTTCCCACTTCCAAATATCGACATGATAATAGATATGATAGTAGGACATGAGATGATATCACTAATGGATGGATTTTAAGGATACAATCAAATTATGATAGCAAAAGAAGATCAACATGAGATAGCCTTCACTTTTCCATGGGGGACTTACTACTGGAACATGATGCCATTCAGCCTAATGAACACACGAGCAACATACCGAAGGGCCAGGGCATTGATATTCCATGACATGAACCATAAGATGGTTAAAGACTATGTCGACAACATCCTAGCTAAATCTAAAAAAAGAAAAGATCACATAGCAAATTTAAGTGCTATTTTTGACAAATTGGAGTACAAAATTAGAATAAATCCTAAGAAGTGCTTCTTTGGCATACAATCAAGTAAATTACTAGGATATATAGCTTCCATGAGGGGTATCGAGGTAAATCCAGCAAAGGTGAAAGCAATCCTTGAAATGGAAGGACCAAAGACATTAAAAAAATTGAGAGGCCTCCAAGGAAAACTTCAATCCATTCAAAGATTTACAGTTCAATTGGCAGATAAACAAAACCCATATTCTCACCTACTCTAGAAGGGAGTAGCATACAAATAGGACACCAAGTGTGATGAGGCATTTAACAAAATCAAAGAATATCTACTAACACTACCAGTCTTAATGCCACCTATCCCAAAGAAACCATTGATCTTATACTTATTAGCAACAACAGTAGCCCTTGGAGCTCTCCCAGCTCAACATGATGAAAATGGAATAGAGAGGGCTATCTACTATATCAATAGAACAATGGTCAAGAATGAACTAAACTATTCATTCATCGGGAAGGCATGCCTAGCAGTAGTGTTTGAATCACAAAAATTTAGACATTACATGTTGGCACACAAGATAAAGTTCATCACCAAAATCAACCCCCTCAAATATTTACTATCAAAGGAAATGATCATGGGAAGAATGGACAAATAGGTGATGATATTGTCTGAGTACGACATTGATTATGTTGAGCAGAAAGCAATCAAGGGTCAAGTTATTGTAGATCAACTAGCAGAGGCACCAGTCTATTCAGAGAACCCTCTTGTCTCAGGATTTCCTAATGAATCCATTTTTAATCTCAATATAGATGACCATTGGAAACTATACTTTGATGGTTCATATACATAACATGGATTAGGAGCCAACATTTTCTTTATCACTCCCCAAGGGGATTGCATACCAAGGTCTTATAAGCTGGAAATTCCTTGCACTAATAATATTGTAGAATACGAGGCCTTAACCATAGGTCTCAGTATAGTAGTACAGTGGAATATCATAGTTCTCAGGGTATACGGGGATTCTCAATTGATTATAAATCAATTAAACAATGAATACCAAAACAAGGACGACAAGCTCACTCCATATAAGAAATTGGTGGAGACTCTAAAAGAATCCTTCATTGAAATCACATTTGAGTAGATTCCTAGAGCCAACAACAGAGCGGCAGATGCCATGGCAACAATTGGGTCCCTACTGGACATCCCCAACAATGTTCCAAAATATAAATTCCTAATAGAGTAGCTTCTCGTGCCCACATTTGAGGTACCAGAATTAGAATTTGTGTGTGAATCATTGGTCCCGACGATCCTTGGTACCACAACATCTATACATTCCTTCACATAAGATTCATACCCATCAATTTACCCTCAAACCTAAAGTGAACCTTCATAAAAGGGGAGTCTAGATTTTTCATCCTAGGAGATACACTATACCATAGGAGCATAGAAGGAACCCTACTACGCTGTCTAAATATTGAGGAGGCATTAAGTGCTCCAACTGAAGTACATAATGGTATTTGTGGTTAGCACTCAAGCAGAATGACCATAGCTAAGAAACTACTGAGGATGGGGTATTATTGGCCCACAATGGAAAGGGAAGCACATGGTTATGCCAAAAGGGTCTACAATGTTAGCAGCATGGGGACTTCATCCATGCTCCACCTCAAGAGCTTCATCCTATCATCACACCATGGCCTTTTTCATAGTGGGGCCTCAATCTCATTGGAAAGATAACTCTGACTTCATCTAACAGCCATAAATTCATCATAACCACAATGGAGTACTTTACTAAGTGGGTGGAGGCCATACCCATGACGTACATAATTGGGAAGCAGATCTCAAAGTTTATCCTGAATTACATCATTTTTAGTTATGGTTTTCCACAAGCCATTATCTCAGATAATGGGACACCATTCAAGAATCATGAGGTTTGTGACTTATGTGAGAAATTCAAAATCCATCATCACTTCTCCACCCCATACTATCCCCAAGGAAATGGCCAAGCAGAAGGTACAAATAAGACCATTCTAAAAATCCTCAAGAAAACAATCAACGATGCAGGTCATGAGTGGAAGCTACAGCTTAATCCTACCCTCTAGGCATATCAAACCAATATTCACACACCCACCAGTGCCACCCCCTTTTCCCTAGTCTATGGATCAAAAGCAGTACTCCCTATCAAGATCGAGCTCCCATCCCTCAGGATATCACTGCAAAACCTCATCACGAATGAAGAGTATCGGGTACCAAGACTAAATGAGCTTGAGCTACTGGATGAGAGACATATAGATGCTTTAAACCATTTGCAAGTCTATCATAATAGACTCAAATGGAGCTACAATAAGAAAATCAGAAGCAGGACTTTCCAAGTTGGAGAACTGGTGTTCAAGGAGAATCAAAAGAATGTCCCAAACCCAAGCAACAAAGGAAAGTTTGAAGCTAATTGGTTAGAACCTTTCATCATCATAGAAAGTTATAAGTCAGGGGTATATTAATTATCAACACATAAAGGGGAACCTTTGCAGGAGCCCATGAATAACTCCCATCTCAAAAAGTTTTATGCCTAAATCTTTCAAGGTATAGAACCAAAAAGTCCAAAAAATTAGAAAATGTCTTGAAAAGATGGTTACTTTGGTGAAAACCTGGCAAACAAGCATCTTGGTAACAACAAAAAAAATTAAAGAAAAACAAAAAATCCAAAAAATCAGAAAAAGGATTGAAAATAATAAAAAAAAAATCATCCTCTAGTGAAAACCACTTTGGTGGCACTTTGGGCAAGTACCTGGTGAAAACCTAGCAAATAGGCGCCTTGTGTAAATAAGCACTTTCCATCCACCAGGATCTTTACGGCTTTTTTTGCAACACTCATCCATTTCATTTCCATCATCCATCGCATTCAGGTCTCCATCCATCACTCATCCACTCGCATCCACACCATAGCTTGGTCCTATGTTCGTATCATGATCCCTCCTAGTACTACTCAGCCCATCCTCAAGGTTATTTTTTCCTATATTTATCAGAGTAGTCTATCGCATCACACTGGGGGAATGTTCTTATCGGATTAGATTCGTGTATGAGCTTAAAGTCATCAAATCAGAAAATCCAAAAACATTACAATATTAGAAAATCCAAAAACATTAGAAAATTAGAAAATCCAAAAACATCAAAACATATCAAAATCCAAAAATAGGTCAAAAAGTCAATGAAAAAGTCAAAAACAAAGTTGTCTTGTCGAACTACGTCATCTATGAGCTTGAACATAGGCAAGGTTGATCTTTTATCATCTGTCGAGAAACTTAGGTCAGTCCTTTAAGAGTCTGTTAAAATAAACTAACATTTCATCATGTATATCTTCATTTGTAAATTGGTCACGTCGTCAGTTGAACTACGTGGTCTTTGCATGTATATCATATTCAAGGATAATCTATTGATCAGCCCATGAGACCCCTAGGATAGGTCTTTAGGTTAGTCTCTTGGTCAAAATCTCATAAAACCCCAAAACATTGGAAAATCAAAAAATCAAAACATTTGCAAAATATTGAAAATTACCAAAAACAACCTCAAAACATTCCAAAAATGTCAAAAACATCCAAATATTTGAAAAAAATCCATCCACCTCATCTCGCTTGCACCCGCAATAACACCATCCATAATAAACTGATCATCATGCTCAACCTTTAGTGAAATAGTTAGAAACAAGTCTAGCAGATTAAAAGTTAAACTCAAAAAATGTCAAGTCTTAGGTTTAAGTCAGTATGTAAACAAGTTGGTCCATTCTTTGTATCGATAGTCCATCATCCAATTAGTCCCATATCAATCATCTGAATACATCATGTCCTAGGATGAATCCTTCCTACAATGGGAATTATTTATCAAAAAGAACACTTTGGATAAACTAAATGGCATGCTACCATCCACTAACATGTCCTAGGATGTATCCTTCCTACAATGGGCATTATCTTTTGGAAATAGTTTTGGTTCTTATCCTTAAAAACACATTCCCTTTTGGTTAGCAGTATTGAAGAACATCAACTTGTTTGCATGCTTTATCCTTGTCTTTTGACTTATTTTAGTACACTTAGTCTAAGGACCTCTCGATGATATCTAAATGGAGGATTTAGAGAGATAGGAATGGGACAACGATCATTATCTTTTTTGTCTACTATGCTTGTTGGATGTTCTTGTAAAATAACTTGGAAAATACTTTCTTTGTTAGATATGTATAGAGGATATTTTTGCTAGCTCGTTGACTATTGCATTGATTGGTTATACCTTTTCGTGTTCTGGTCCGAGATGTTTGAAACTTCTAAAGTGCATCCTAGCAAGTTTTTTGTATGTCAAGTGTGAACAAGAATACTCCTATCTATTTTTTGAGTAAAAGTACATCACACTAAGTACAACGTCATCCTAGTCCTTTATACCTTGATGCATCATGCTTATGCATGTTATCAAACATAAGGTAAGTGACCCTTTTAAAATCCCAATCCCTTATAAGCAAATTATCCATTTCTCATCATCATCTATCATCATCATCTCTCATAAATTTGTCTTGTTGGATTCTCTTTTCATCATCTCATTTCTTCTTTCTTTGTGCTAACATAACATCATCAATGCATCCATCATACATCCATCCTGCATCCACAAACCATTAGTATTTTTCATATCATCTCACATGCATAATCATCATCATAATTTAGATCTATTAGGCTAAGCATCTCATAAATCATATATTTGCATAAATCATCCATTGCATAATCATAGCATATCACATCATCCATTTCATCCATCTCATACATCATATCATCATTTAAGTTGTTTAAGATAATATAGATTGGTTATTTTAAGCATCTTAAAAACATGTCATTTGCATCATCATCCATAACCATACATGTTGAACCTCTTTATCGTGAGATCAACCCTCAAATAAAATATTTTCACTCGATCTCTTAAGGGGGAAATGTACTAGTGTACTTTTTTCTGCTGGGGCAATTGAAAAAATAAAAAAAAATATGAATTTTGATAGCGGAAAATTTATTCTTTGAACCAACGTAGCAAGTACATTGCTTTAAAGAGGGGAAAAATGTAGATAGGAAAAATTATCATCATGTAGTTAATTAGGTCCATTCATCAAATAAACTTAGTTCACCTTCATCCATTCATCAGATAAATTAAACTCATTAACATTAATTTCATTTCTAAAGTTATTCATTTAAATTAAATAAATCAAACATCAACCTTTTAATTATATAAATCAAACTTTATTTAATTGAAATCTCATCCCTTTTGATCAAATATTCAAGTCAAAAGGGGTCAAAACATCCTAATTATCATTAAGCTAATCTAATCCTGATTAAATTAACCTAACCACCCATCACATTCTCTAGCTTTTCCCACTTGCACAAATAAATCAATTTATTGATTTATTAGAATCCTTATTTCCTTTCAACATGACATATTTGAGGAATATTTCCTCAAGTTTTAATTCAAAAGGCAAGTTGAATTGCTCATCCAACAAGGCATTTAATAAGTCTTACATGTCCCCCACTCAACAATTTTAAATTTGAAAGTCTTACATGTCTCTTTCATGTCCCCCACTCAACAATTTTAAATTTGAAAGTCTTACATGTCTCTTTCATGTCCCCCACTCAACATTTAATTCATAATTTAAAATTTAAAATCTCCCTCTCTTTGGAACATTGACCAAAATGTGCTCATCCTCCAACCTATCACAAGTTGACAAGTGGCCTCTTTTCATTGGCTTATCTTTATTCCCACATCCTCCATGTTTGGCATTCTTTTGTCACTTTTGGTGATAAATAGAGGTCCCCTCTCTACAATTTGATCTACACTCTAATGCAAAGTTATTCTCTTAAATTGATAACTAATTTTTCTCTTCACCATTTCATTTCATCACCGGAGCTTGAGCAAGGATTGAGAAAGGGTCATTGGCAGATTTGACACCAATCCACTATGAAATAGGTACTTTGTCTTGCTTCTATATGTTTATTTGACCCTCTTTGTTAGTTGTTTGCATCTTTTGAGCATGGCATTTTTATTTCATAGAAGCATTTGATGAATTTACACATGACTAACTCTTGTTTGAGGTTATTAGAGTTTGTGCAGATTTTGAAAGGTGCTTCAGTTACATTAAAACCCCGCCTATTACATCAAAATCATTTAAGGAAGTAGTTGTGGACAACGGGATTTCAATTTTGGAGAAATCTAAATTCGTGGTCATGGCCACGTGGGAGGAGTGTGTGTTTGATTTCAATGGAGCCAAAGAAGGTAAGTAGCCTTCCAAGAGCCTTATGAATTTAAAACTCTCACTGAATCTTGACATAAAAAAGGTAATAACTAAAGAAAGGTCTAGATTAAGGGATACTGCTATTTTCATGGTAGTTGTTGATATAAATAAGGTTTCAACAAGGAAATTTCTTGACACTTAGTTTTCAAATGTCTAGGCCAATAAATTCAATATTTCGTTACATTTTTGTAGAATGTTACAGTGTGGATTTTTTGTTATTTTTCTAAAAAATATGCTATGCTATAAAAGGCCTTGTCTAAACCCTATGTGAATGTGGGAGGATGTGTGTTTAGGGCACTAGCATGGTCACTCATGGTCATTGTAGATGAGTTACTTTCTTTTCCATGCCCTAGGTGGGTAGTGATGAAGAGTCTTTCTCTTGAGTAACTTATATTGCATTTGTTGGCACCAATTGGGGGTATTGTGTGGGTGGACAAGTCTAAGGCATTCATCTCTCACCTAGATGCCCATGCCCATGTGTCTTTGGAGCCTAGGGTCGAAATCCCTAGCAACATTGAAGTTGGGGAGGATGATAATCACTTTATTTGTCCTCTAGAAGTCTTGTGGGCATCAATACCTACTATCTTTATTAGAAGGAGGAGCATATTCAATAGAACTACCCCATAATTCAAAGGAAAATATGTAGGGGAAATTCAAAGGCTTATGTTGGATCAAACCCCAATTTGGAGGTGTTCGTTGAGAACTTTGGTTCAAAGCATCATGTGGTTGTGGAGGTCAAAATTTTTGACTCCAACCCATCTCCAATTGAGTGTCAAAACATTAGGAAAATAATAGAGGATATTTATTTTAATAAAGGTGTTGGTACAAAATATTCCACCCTCAAGGTATCTGACTTTCGCATCAAGAAAGGTTCTTTCATAACAAGTATGGGAAAAAGTAACCATTGAATGGAGTAGAGAAAATGCTAATTTGGCTAGGGGTAATAAGGTTGCCTCCATGATGAAAGACCTAGTTGTTGATATTGGGAAAAACTTCCCTGATGTCATTGATTGTTTACAAGATAATGTTTCATTAAATAATAACGACCTTCAGGTGGAAACTTGGAAGAAGGCTAATGGCACAAAATCTAGAAATTTTGGTGCACCCAGGCTTTCCTCATCTAATGGTGGAGCCCAAGTGCTTCCCAATGAAATCAAAAAAATCACTGTTGTGTAGGACCTTGAGTGTGATAAAAACATGGTGGAAGCTAATAAAGAGCTAATTAAAATTAATAAAGATGGGGAAGCCTTATCTCTAAAGGATGTTGTAGCCTCTACTTTGATGGTAGGAGGGATTATAAACAATGAAGAAACCAAGGAAGTTATAAAGATAAACCCTACACTCTTAAGAAGGTTAGTAAAGCTAAGAATAATCCAAAAGATAACATGGAACAATTTGAGAATATAGGATATAGTGAAAATGAGAATGTCACAAATGGGAAGCTAGAGAACACTCCTAAACCTTGGGCTAGTCCTAGAAGGCCAAAGAAAAATGGGAAGTCTCTAGCCTTGGACAAAAGTATACAAGTTGCTAAGAAAAAAGGGAAAAAATTAGCTTGGTAAATCAATCACTTACTACTAAAAGGCTAGAAATTAAGAAAATATTGCCAAAATGTTTTGAGTAGTTTAGGTGTGACCATGATGTTTTCCCCACAAATGTTGAAAATGAATCTTAACTTTATATCATGGAATGTCAAGGGGCTTGAGTCCCTTAACAGAAAATATATTGTAAGGAGGTTTTTGAACCTAGAGAAACAAAAGGACATTGTACTTCTCCAAGAAACCAAATCAATTGAATTCACACTTGACACGAATATAAAGTTCATCTAGAAGGATTTTTCTTACTACACTACCAAGCATGAAAAAGGGAGGGGAGGTGCTGTTATATACTCCTCTCCAACACATGGACTCAACTTGTCACTAATCAGGGCACTTCCCCATGTAATAGGGCAGTGTGGGTCACCTTGGAAAAGGATAGTCCTAGGTTGGGAGAGTTTTCTCCATTTATGCCCCTAAAGATCATAGAGACAAAAAAATTCTTTGGCATTGGATTTTCAACTTACTTGATGTCACCTAGATTCTGGGAGGGGACTTCAACATGGTGAATCACTTGGAAGAAAAGTGGGGTGTAATAGATATAGCTTGGAAGGGTAGTGAAAGGAACATTTTGAAGAGGTTAAAAACTAAGTTAAACTTATTTGACCCCATGGAAAGGGGAAGGAAGGACTACAAGGTGATTTAGTTTACCTGGTGTAATGCCCAAATGAGTGGCAAAAAGATTTACTGCAAACTGGACATGATTTATGCAAACAAGGATTTCTTCATATTTTTCTAGATAATTATGGTCTTAAAGTGTTTGTATACCCTTACACCTTGTTGGATCACCACCCTATTAAATCAAGGCTTGTTACTAAATAGGACAAGCCCAAGGAAAAATTAAAGGACTAATTCATCCTCAATAAACACTTGCTTAAAGATAGTGATTGTAGAGATGCTATCACCTCTTTAAGGGATATTAATAAGTGGATGTTGAAAGGTGCGAGTGCCACTAAAAGGTGGAACCAAAATGTTGATTCTTTGAGGAAGTTATTCCAAACCATAAGCAAGAAGAAAGTTATGGATAGTATGAGCAAAGAAAATGAGCTTCAAGAATGTCTCTTCTGAGTTGAGGCTAAAGTTCAAGCATATCTAAAAGATGAAAGCATAGGGGAGGAGATTTCTCTTTCCAAAAACAACTCAAGAAAGATCCAACCCCATGGAATACAATGCTTAAATGTGTGGGCTATGTTAAAATGGCTAAGAAGTGGGTACAACAAGTCTAAATTCTTCTTTAAGTATATTAAGGAGAAGAGTTTCAAAGAGAAGACTGAAAAAATTTGGGATGGTGGAAACTTGTTCACCTCCAAAGAAGAAATCATAAATAAATTCCAAGCATACTTCAAAAATCTATTTGCCTCATAAGGGGAAGTTGAAGGAAGTCAAAATGCAAGAGAATTCATTAAAGGAATTATTCTAAGGAAGATAAATGAGGAAGATGTTTCAAATATATCTACAAGCATCACAAAAGAGGAAATCAAAAATTCCATTATTACCATGAACAATGAAAAATCCCTAGGAAGTGATGGGTTGCCCATGGAGTTCTATCAAACATTTGTGGATTGGATTTGTGAAGATCTGCTACAAGTTTACCTTGAGGTTATTAATAGAGGATCCTTGGGAAGAAGTATCAATAAAGGCATAATTAAAATACTACCTAAAGCGGGGGACAAGACCCTAATTAGGAAGTAGATGAAAATAACCCTACTAAATGTTTCATATAAGATTCTAGCCAAGGTGTTAGCTCTAAGGTTGGACAATGTTCTGCCCAAGTTCACAAATAGTACTCAAAAAGGGTTTATTAAGAGGAAATACATTTTGGAGAACCTAATAACAAGTTGGGAGGGTATGGAATGGGTAAGATAGTCCAAATAGAATGTAGCTATGCTTCTCCTAGATTTTAAAAAATCTTATGATAGAGTTGAATGTTCCTTTTTAAGGGAAACCCTTGAAGCCTTTGGATTCTTTGCTATGATTTTCAATATGTTTCACAGCTTGTTGAAAGTTGTTGTTGCACAGGTAGAAGTAAATGGTTAACATTCGAAAGATTTTGACCATGAGAGGTTCATCAAGCAAGGATGTCATTTAGCACCTTCCCTCTTTGTTATTGCTTCAGGTGCTCTCTATTAGTTATTAATGGAACAAACACATTCTCCAAGGGTGCAGGGTATAAAAAATTTGAATTAGAATCAACAAATCAGTATATAATTTGTAGATGATACTACTATCCTTTTAGAGCTTGATGAAAATAACATGGAAGATTTGATGGGAAAACTCAATTTGTTTTGTCAAGCATCAGGTGTTAAATTTCTAATTTAATAAATCTAGCATTCATGGGTGGGAGGAGACTCCACTCAATTGGATCAAGAAGTATGATTTGAAATGGTGGGGGTCCAACAAGAAAGTAAGATACCTTGGGATACCCTTTGTTGTTAGTCCTAGTTTAAAGGAAATATGGATTTGGATTAGTTCACAATTTGAGAAAAAAGATAAAAGGATGGAATAGATAGTATCTATCGTTTACTAGTAGATTGTTGATCTGTCAAAAGATCTTATCATCCTGTAGTATTTAATTTTCCTCGATGTGGTTCTTTAGCAGTTATTAGGTCAACGAGATGTATAAAAGAATCATTAATTTTTTCTGGTCTAATGGAAAAGGAAAAAGGAAAAATCATTCAATTAGGTGGGAATTTTGCTACATTGACAAATTTCATGGTGGGGTTGGCTTGAAAGATCTAAGGATTCGTGGTATTGCCCTAGCTAAAAAATGGATAGCTAAAGCCATGGTGGGAAATGAACCTTGGAAGGTACTGGTAAGAAGCAATATTCAACTTGCTACCAGTAAGCATGCTAGGGCATGGAAAAAGCTGCACATCTATGACATTCTCATAAGTACATACCCTATGTCTCCAATAGGTTCCTTTGTCTTCAAAAGCATTTGGATGGCTTGTGAATTAGTTAAGCATAATTTGATGTTTAAATTGAGTGATTTTTAAATTAACAGTAATAAAAAATTGTTAGAGTAATAGGTTGTTTACTTGATTAATTTAATCATGTTGATTAATTAATTAAGTCACCTTTACTTTATTTCACTTAAGCTAAACTTAGGAATCTTTATTTATGAATTATTAAATTAGTCATGTTCTCTCATTCATATGATCTTGACACTTGTCACATGCTAATTTAATCATGTTCCTAGGGCTCTCACCTTTAGGGTTGATCTCCTTTATTAAGGATTGATCTCTTTGTAATTGTTTAATCTTCTTGGGAATATCTTCTCGAGTAATGCATCTTTGTCTTCATGTTTGTAGAGCACCATTATTGTGTCTCTTGATCTCTTTTAGTGATAGGATATTTGCTTGCATGTGTTCATTGGGATATATAAGGTTGGATTATCAACTTCTACATGGTATCAGAGCTCCAAATCTACAAGCTTCTTGTTCCCTTTTTTGTGAGATATTTCCTTGAAGTAATTTTCTAGTGCATCGAGAGTTAAATCAAACCTCTCCATTAATTCCAGAGCTACTAGAATAGTCAAGATTGACCTTTGTTTCGTCAAATTTGGCTTCCATTTGTTATATCTATGAGGGTTTGAAGAAAGGGTTTCTTTGACAGATCCAGGGAGTCCCTGATTTTCTAGAGTGTTTTGAGCTAAAACAGACACCGCCATTATGCCCAGACAGCCCAAAAACCCATATTTCCATATATAATTTGTTAATTTTGGAGAAAAAAAAATTTACCTGGCAGGGGCCATATGACCTCCTGCATGTATTATGAGGTAAAAAAAATCGTTAAAAAATTATTTATTTTTTTTGCAAAAAAAATTCCTGTAGATTTTTAATTGTAAAAAAATGTTTTCAAAACATTTAAAAATTTAAAACAAATTTTTTTTTGTTTAAAAAAGTCAAAGGGGATAGGTATGTACCTACAAAGGGTACTATGTAGGTACAGACTTGCACAGGCCTTGCACAGTGTACCTGTGTTCTATGGGAAAACCCTTTTTTTTAAAAAAAAATATTACAAAAAAAATTATTGTAATTTAAAAAAAAAAATTATTAAAAAAAATCTTTGTAAATGTTTTTTTATTGTTTGTAAGTTTTTTTTTGTTTTTTCAAAAAAGGCAAATAGTGCAACTGTGATGACGACCATTTCGCTGTCAAATTTGAGCTTGTAGTTTTGCTGTGACAGTTGTTTGGTCATCAAATTTAATGTTGCAGATTGTGTTTTTTGCACTTTGGGAGCTGTTTTCTTCTTGAGCCAATAAGTTTTGCCCACAATGTCCAAATCAGGCAAACGAGATATCATCATAAAGAGGATTCATAGTAATTTCTAATGGTGTAGGTATTTTTTTGAGATTTCTTCTCAGGTCCCTATTATTTTTAGTCAAAGTCAGATCTTTTTTCTAGAGTTGCCTTTAGTGTTTTCGGCGTAGCTTTTGCATACGATGTCAAAAATGGGAAAACGAGATATCATCGGAAAGCTATTTCTGAGATATTTGCAGTGGTGTAGGTGGTTTCTAGATTTTATTTTTTTCTTTCATAAATCCTTCTTCTCAGTTGTAGTCTTTTTTGGACTTTATGGGCTCACATTGCATGTATTTATCATCTGTAAACACATTGAGATAAAGTTCCTCAGCTTTGTATGTGTAGTATTGGGATTCTTTCACATCACTTTGTTCCTTGTTGTACTCGCACTATGATATAAAGTTCCATGGGGGTTGATGTTTTCATTTCTTTTCCTCCATACCTTTCTCATGCATATGTGACTTTTTGTTTTCACATCCTTTCTATTTGCTTGTACTTTTATTATTGCACCTTCAGATGTTCTAGGTTCCTCTTCATGCACTAATTTTAGGAATTTAGTTTTAGTGTACCTATCACGACTCTCTCTTTTTAGCATTATGGGGGGATTTCTACTATTGGTGTTCATGCTTCTTTGGTTTCATGTTGGAGTGAGCTACATATACAGTATTTTTTCCTATGTACTAGCAGATGCAGTGACTAGTTACCCATGCATTTCAGTGAGATTGAGAACTTAACATATGGACACTCTTGCATTCCCTCTTTAAGCATTTCAACAGTCAGTCTACAATAGTGTTTGCATCTTCTTCATGCTTTAGTGGTGTTTTCCATGTTAATCCTTTGTTCTTATTTTTTGGGACAATTTATTCTTGATTGGAGGATTCTTCATCCTTCACTCTTGTTTGGAGGCTTCTTAGTCCTTCACTTGTATTTCTCTCTTTTGGAGATGAGTTTTTCCCATTAGTTTTTCTCTTTTTCTCCTGTTGTGAGAGATCTTTTATGTTTGTACATGGGTACCTCATCTAGCCTAGTTACCGAGACCCATCTTTGCTTTCATGCATTTTTTCCTTAGTTTCTTAGCTTCTCCCTATGTTCAATGCACAACAAATAGTGATGCAAGATATGAGGAAAACAATAAGAGAAATTTTCCTACAATACTACTCTGCAAAAGCCTCTTCCCTCGAGGACTCAGTCTTCTAGTTCAAAAGTGCCTCTAATAAAGTTAGAATTGAAGAGGGAAATTTGAAAAATAATTAGGTTGAAGTAGATAGTCTAGTTCAAAACACTAGGGTCTCATCCTTGATGAAATATTTGATCTTAGAGATCAAGGAAAAACAACTTGATATTGAAATCCAAAATTTTCCCAATACAAATAGATTTAATGTTGAAAGCCCAAATGAATGTGGAAAATGCTTCACCTTGGAAGGGGAAACTAGGCCAAAGGCCTCCACCTATGCAATATCTGATGTACTCAAGTCTTCTTCACTAGGGAGTGGAACCCTAGTGGTTCCAAGCTAGACTACCAGCTTCAAGCCTGACCAAACTAGTTATTGAGGGAAAAGATAATTCTAAGAAATGAAATGTGTCATCAAGCACCATTGAGAAACTGAATCCAAATACCCCTCCTCAAAAATTACTTAATGATGAGGAGTCTAATGAAGGATCTTAAAAAAGTGAAAATATCAAACTAAAGAAAAAGGAAAAATTCAATATCTTAAAAACATGTATCAAGTGTTGGAAATGAGAATAATACTGATGGAAAGCTAAACAAAAATTCAAAACCCTAGCTAGTCTTAGAAGGCCTAAGAAACACTCAAATCCCTAGCATTGGATAAAGTATTTTAGGTTTCCAAAAGAAAAATAAAATGAAGAAGTACAATAATCTAGTCTCCCATAGCAAAAATGCTTGAGGCAAAAGGGAAACTACCAAGTGTTTTGAACTATTCAAAAATGAACAAAAGGTGTCCCCCATGGATGTTGATAATAGAATTTAGTTGCATATGGTAGAACATCAGGGGCTTGGGGTCCCCTAACAAAAATTATATAGTAAGAAGGTTCTTGAATGTTGAAAAGAAAAAAAAAAACATAGTTCTACTACAAGAGACCAAAGCAACTAGATTCACCTTAGACACCAACTTGAAATTTATTTGGAATGGATCTTCCTACTATACCACAAACCATGAAAGTGGTAGGGGGTGTTGTCATCCTCCTCTCTAACTAATGGGCCCCACATGTGTCTAGCCAAGGAAATTCTCCTCACAACAAGGTAGTTTGGGTCACATCAAAACACGATGGTGTCAAATTTTTTAATCTACTTCATCTATGCACAAAATTACCATAGGGATAGAGAAAGGTTATGGAAATGGCTTATCAATCTCCGTAATATACCTTGGATCCTAGGGGTGACTTTAATACTATGGAACATATAGAAGGAAAATGGACGGGAAGATGAAATATCCTAGAAAGGAAGTGAAAGAAATTCCTAGCTAAGGCTAAAAGCCAAGCTAAAATTGTTGGTGATGAGCCCAAAATGTGCTCATAGTTTGGATGTTATGATAAAATTTTAATACCTTTACTTTTGTTATTTGTGGTTGTTTAAAACTCTTTTGATACCTTTTATGGGGATATCCTGTAGCAAAACACTTTCATATTCTTGCAGCCTATTGTGTTGACTTGACTGCATTTATTGCCCCATTGACTCCCTAAATGACTAGTATATCGCATACAGTTTTTGAATGATAAAATAGATTAAATATGTGATTAATGAATGGATATTGTGTATATGCCATATGCCTTTTCTTTCACATCTATTTTACAGGTTGTTAAAGAATGATCGAGTCAAGCACAACCAATCTCGGCCTTGCAGTAAAGTCCATTTCCTGCACGACTTCGAGGAAGCTCCAGCGAAGACTCTTTGACCGAAACCGTTGGGAAATATTTTTAATGACAGTCAATTTGGAAAGAGTGGAGCGCTAGATTCTCTCTAGATTGGGTTAAATGCATAAATTCATTTATGAAGTTTGTTCCTTGATTCTGGGATACACTTTACTTCCACGTCTTTCTTTGATTGGGATAGTTAGTTAGTTGCTCTCCTAATTTTAAATAAAGTACTTCTCGTACGCGAGTGAGAGGGAGATGATAGTTAGAGTAAGATAGAAATAGAGTAGCAGATATCATGTAAGAGTCAATATGATAATGAAAAGCATAATCTGTTTGAAAAGAGACAGAGTTTGTTGTTAGTTTCCATATTAAAAAAACAATGTATATCATTCTATTTTCATGAATAAAATTTAATGAAGTTCTAAGTTCAGCACCTGTGTAATCAGTAGATGCTTGCTAAGGGGGCCCACTTAGCAAGTATCTGTAGCTAGTTAGTTAGTTGTTCTTTTCTGTTGATCTTTAGTTAGCTTTCATCTTTGAAGTTTTCATACAAACTCAGTCTTGTACTGCTCCTGCAGCATAAGGCCAGTTCATAGTTTGTGCTTTAGTCGTAGTTGTTATGGTTTCTGTTTGGATTAAAATCATAGTTGAGTTAAAGAACTTTGCATTACCTTCCTGTTGCGTAGATATAATTCCTTTCGAGTATTTATTTCTGCTAAGATTTGACCAAAACTAGTTCTTAGTGCATATATTTTGCCGCAGCATTTAAAGTATACATCCCCTAGTTTGACAAGTAAATGAACATCCATAGAGAGATATTAGTCACCTGTCAGAATGTCCAATTCCCAGGAAAGGTTTTATTGTGATTTTCATATCCTTTTGTGGGTGCTACCATTTTTGGCGCCATTGCCAGGGATGGCGTCCAGCTAGGAATTTGGCAGAAGTCATTTTTAGCATTAGTTTAGTTTGCTAGTCAAAAATTTTCTAAATCTTTCAAGCCACCACTCACCGTATTGTATGCATAGAAGAAGAAGAGACGCACTAGGAAGGTTCCTCCCTGAAAATCTATTTATTGAACTACCATTTGACCCAGCTGACAATGAACCAAGGAAAATCCATTCGCTCTGTTATTCTAGCAACCAAGAATGGAAATTAATCCACCTAATAATCCACCTCCTACATTTGAGTTTCCCATTGTTCCCCAAAGAGATACTGAAAATCTTAAAAACATTCCCTCTTCCTTGCTTCCAAAATTTTATGGCCTAGTTAGGAAGGACCCAAAAAAAATTTCTGTTTGAATTCAATGTCCTCTGTCACAATTATGACTACAACATAGATGCTCATAAACTAAAGTTATTTCCTTCCACCTTGAAGGAAGGAGCTCTTAGATGGTTCATGAGTCTGGGAAGAGGCATTGTAGATAGTTGGGCAGCCATGCAGACAAAATTCCTTGAAAAGTATAAGGAATACTGTAAGAGTGTCAGCAAATGTGATGACATCTTCTGAATTCAGCAGAAGCAGTATGAAAGTCTGGAAGATTATATTTCCAGGTTTTTGTTTTCACTAAAAAGGAACTCAAACCATACTCTCAATGAGGACTCTCAAAAACTACTCTTTCTAAGGGGAATCAGTGATGCTTATATAGACGCCCTGGACCTGATGGGAGGAGGTGATATAACCCAACTTCCTTGGGATGATATAAAGAAAATATGTCTTAACTACTCTCGAGCAATAGTTAAGAAAGGTTGAGGTCATCATGCTACAGTGGGGAAGTCTTCTTCTGGTGGAGTTTCCCGGATGGAGATAACAAATTTGCTATCTGACTTCAAACAGAACATCATTAATAATATGGCTACGCAACTGGACACCATGGAAGCTCGGAAGAAACATGAGGAAGCTGAGACAGTTTTGGCTGAGTTATGTCCATACTGCAGACAGAAGAAGCGTGACTATAGATGCAAGATGGTGGCTAATTTGGAAGCTAGGAAACTACCTACTGACTTCAAGCCAGTAGAAGGTGATGATGATCAAGTTTTCTTTGTTGCACAAAGGATACCATGGGCCCAAAGACAAGGTATGCCTTAAGATCCTTTAACTTTTGGTAATCCTTATTCTAGCTATAATAACCAATGGCAACATGCATATAGACCACCACCACTCTGGAATCCACCTCAACCAAGTTGGCCTAATTATCAGAACCCACAATGGAAATCTCCTCAGGGAGGTTGGCAGCAGCCACAAGGACAATGGACCCCACCTTTAGGAAATTGGCAGCAAAATCCTCAATGGAGAGGCCCTCAACAATGGTAGAACTAGTCCCCTGGATTCCTGCAGCTTCCACAGCCACAACCATAGGCCCTTATGCCACCTCCTGCAGCAACTGCCACAAATCCTGGACCTCCAAAATAAATGCCTATGCCTACCCAACCATTGCCAAATCCCAATAATAAGCAACAGCAGCAACCACAAAAACCTGCGTATCTTTCCAAAGCAAACCAATATCAAGCTTATGCCTTAAACGTTAATGACATCCATTTGAGGTCTGGAACTACTTTATCTACTCCAAAACTGCCTCTGATTACTGAAATACTAGATTCTCCCCTTGAAGAATCTACTGCACCTGTTGTTCCTACTGAGCATATGCTTATACCTGATACGGTTTCTAAGGAACCTGTTTTGCAAAATCAAGACAACCCACCTTTTCCTCAGAAGTTGCAAAGTACTGCATCTAAATCCATGCAAGAACCCACTTTTGACATCCTGGATCAACTCAAGAATGTATAGATTCAAATCCCTTTATTTCAGGCTATTAAAGATGTTCCCATTTTTGGAAAAGCTATTAAAGAGGCCTGTTTGAAGAAGCCTGGACAAAAGAAAAAGGATCCTCAAACAATTCATGTCTTAGAGAAATTGGCTAATATAATGTTGAGAAATGTAATCATCCCAAAGTATATTGACCCTAGAAGTCCTATAGTGCAAATACATATAAATGGCCAAGTTGTAAAAAATGTTTTGATTGATTTAGGTGTCGCCATTAATGTTATGACAAAGCACACTATGGACTCCTTGAATATTTCAAACATTAGGTCTACACCCACAGTTCTGCAACTTGCAGACAGCTCCACAGTTAAATCTGATGGGATAGTGGAAGATGTAATTGTCACTCTTGAATCTTGGGAGTATCCTGTTGATTTCACAATATTATCAGTTAAGGAAACTTTAGGAGGGTATCCAGTTGTTCTTGGTAGACCATGGTTAACAACTGTTGATGCTTTTATAGGATGTTGTTATGGAGATATGACCATTTCTGATGGATAGTCCACAAAAAAATTGGCCTTGTATCCGCCTGCTAGACCTCAACCAGATTTGTCCCAACCTGTTTGGCCAGATGTGGGGGAAGAAACTGAAGAAGCCAATTCTTTGGCTCAATTAATGATGCTTCAAAATGACCCATTCTCACAACTCCAGAATGAGGATGCTTTTCTTTTTTAAATTCTACAGTACAACTCTAATATGGGTAGTTCATCTGATCCAAATGGCAGCCATCTTCAATGTTTCCTACAACAACCAAATTCTGAGAGTTCACTACCTAAACTTCCTGTAATTTTTCATAATTTTCTTCCACAAGAGGTACAAATATCACCTGTAGATTCTATGAGTAATCTAACTAAGCAGATAGAATTGTCTCCAGGTCATTGTTTGAATATCAATAGCAAGCTGTCACAATCTCAAGAGGCTGACTTATTAAAAATGCTACAAGATCAACATAAAGCTTTTGCATGGGAATATGAGGACATGCAAAGAATAGATCCTCGAGTTTGTACTCATAGGATATATATCAAAGAAGATTGTTCACCAGTTAGGCAACCTCAAAGAAGAGTCAATCTAACACTTAGAGAAATAGTTAAAAGTGAGCTTCAAAACTTGTTGGATGTTGGTTTTATTTATCCAATCTCTGACAGTCAATGGGTTTTTCCACTAGTTATTGTTCCCAAGAAAGATGGAAAATGGAGAGTGTGTGTAGGTTACAGAGAGTTGAACAGTGCTACTAAAAAAATCACTTTCCACTACCTTTTGTAGACCAAGTACTAGACTCACTATCTAAAAAAAAAAAAATTTCCTTTTTGGATGGTTACAGTGGGTACAATTAAATAAAAATTGCCCCTGAAGATCAAGATAAGACCACTTTTACTTGTCCATGGGGAACATTTGTTTATTCAATCTTGCCTTTTGGTCTATGCAATGCACCAACAACATTCAGGAGAGCATTAATTAGTATCTTTGCTAATATATCTCATGAATGTATGGAGATTTATATGGATGATTTCACTTCCTATGGAGTCACATTTAAAGAAGCACTGGTGAATTTAGAAAAGGTATTGAAAAGGTGCAGAGAGCAAAATTTGTCTTTAAACAGTGAAAAGTGTTTTCTAATGATGGAAGAAGGTATTGTTCTAGGTCATCATGTTTCAAAAAATGGAATTCAGGTCAACCCTGCTAAAATTGAAGTTATTCAGAATTTACAAACTCCTGCGAAACAAAAATATGTCAGAAGTTTCCTTGGCCATGTAGGGTATTATAGAAGGTTTATAAAAGATTTCAGTAAAATTTCTAGCCAACTTTATGCCCTGTTAACAAATGATTCTTAATTTGAATGGACAGAAACCTGTGAAAAAACTTTCCTGCAACTAAAGGACTTGCTTACTAAAGCCCCTATTCTTCAAGGTCGAAAATGGAATTTGCCTTTTCACATACATGCTAATGCATCTGATTTTGGTATAGGAGCAGTTCTAAGTCAAAAAAAAAATTCAATTGAGCATGCCATTTACATTATCAGCAAAAACCTTCAAGGTCCTGAGCTCAACTATACTGTTACAGAAAAGGAATTGCTTGTAGTAGTGTATGCTTTGAATAAATTAGGCGTTATGTCATAGGTTATTAGATATTTGTACATACTGACCATGCAGCAATCAAGTATTTGACGAACAAACCTGCCATCTTTGGTAGATTGGCACAATGGCTCCTGTTGTTACAAGAATTTGACATTACAATAATTGACAAACCAGGAAGAGCTAATGTTGTAGTTGAATTTTTATCAAGACTTCAATCAAATGCACCTATTGAACACGAGGTCATTGATGATAGGTTTCCAGATGAACACTTATTTTCCATTGCTGCACATACACCATGGTATGCAGACATTGCCAATTATCTAGCAGCCAACAGAATACAAGCCCACTTTTCTCCAAAAGAAAAGAAATTGTTAATAGAGAAAAGTTTTAACTTTTCCTGGATTACAAATTGTTTGTTTTATACTGGACCTGATCAAGTAATGCGAAGATGTGTAAGAGAATATGAGACTTATGATATCTTGCATACTTGTCATGATGAACCATGTGGGGGACATTTTGCAGCAAAAAGAAAATCAATGAAGATTCTTACAACAGGGTACTATTGGCTAACATTACACAAGAATGCTATAGCTTATACAAGGAAATGTGATAGATGTTAGCGTATGGGAAGACCAACTAAGTTAGATGAAATGCCACTATATCCATAGATAATAGTCAACCCTTTTGATAAATGGGGGATGGATTTTGTGGGACCAATTGATCCACCATCAAATGGCAAGTCATACATTCTAGTTTGCACAGACTATGTCACAAAATGGGTTGAAGTAAAAGCTATGACTCATGTTCTGGATAACAAAGTTGTTGAGTTTCTGTACGAACAAATTTTCACTAGATTTGGAGTTCCCAGAGAGCTTGTAACTGATTAGGGAGCTTAGTTTACATCCAATCTGATCACCGCACTAATGAATGACTATAAAATCAAATATAGGAAGTCCAGCCCCTATCACCCTCAAGCCAATGGTCAAGCGGAGGTAACAAATAGGGAAATTGAGGTGATCCTCACAAAGATAGTGAAGATCCATAAAAAATATTGGAGCAATAGACTTCCTGAAGTAGTTTGGGCCTACAGAACTACATGGAAGACAACAACTGGGTTTACACCTTTTGAGCTGCTTTATGAAAAAATAGCTATGTTACCCATAGAATTTGAGCACAAAACTTTGAGAACAGCTCTTGAACTCAGTATAGACATATCTGAAGCATAGAAGGACCATCTCCTATAGCTAAATGCTTTGGATGAAATGAGAAAAGCCGCCCTGCAGCACACCGAAGCAATCCAATAGCAAAGGAAGAAATGGTATGATCAACACATCAAAACAAGAAAATTTTCTGCTGGTGATTGGGCTTTGTTATATGATTCCAGATATCAAAAAAAGTAGGGTAAACTCACAACACACTGGCTTGGCCCCTATAAAGTTGAAAATGTGTTCGACAACAGAGTTGTACAGCTAGTACAATTGATCCAGTCCACCTCAAATTGCTAGTTAATGGCCACCGACTCCGGTTGTACCATAAACCAGTCTCAAAGGAAAAATTCATACAACAGTTCATTCAGGTTCCTCCTGCTACTCTTCCTGCAGCCGAAGGTTTTAGCCTTTCTCCTGCAGCTTCACTGTAAATTTTAAAAAGCATTCCCATAATAAAGGTTTTCTTTTTAAAATGAAACCCCTTTTTCTCCATTCTCATTAATCGCCTTCATCTCACTTCTTTATCTTCCATCCATTCATTCCATCCATCCATTCCATCTGTTCATCTCTTCCGCCCACGTCACCCATCCACTTCATCTGTCCACATCACCCTTAATTAAGATATCTTTCCCAATTGTCAATTCATGCAGACATCATCATCTTTCTTCACACGTACGTGCAATTATCAATGGTATGCCATATCTTTTCTTATTGCATATTTGATTTATTTTATTCTATTTATTTACTGCTATGACAGTACCAATCATTATTACAAAATCTCTACCTATTCTTTAGTACATGTGAGGACACATGTCATACTCTAAGAAGGGGGCAGGGTAATCCACCTTTTAAAACCCGTCTTTTCACTGCTACCATAACTACACAAATAACTTTTCTTTAATACTTTTCTGGTACTTTCCAAATATGATCGCATGTCCTTCTTTACTACATGTTTTTCTTGTTAATTATGATTAGGATTGCTTGTTCAAAAGTTCATTTTTGGAAAACAAAGCAATGTGACAGCACGACAGAAGAAAAATTAGAGAAGAAAGGGAAACAGAGAATTTGAATTTTCAGCAAGGAATTGAGTTCAGCTGTGAACATGGGTGGTCAGCTAGTGTGACATGAGCCTGTAGCTCATGAATTATTATTGCAAAATCCACAAACAGTCAACACATTCAGCCTCTATGGATGGTTAAATTATTTTTTGAGTTTAAATGCTTTTGATGAGGAGGCTGCTGGAGAATTTTTGAGAACCCTTTCTAAAGGGGAAGCTATTGTATGGGGTCTAATGGTTGTTGCAACTGAAGATAGAATTGCTGAAGTAACTGAGCTTCCTGTCATTGGAGAAAACTTTTCTTCAGATGCTGCCACACTTTTCTTCAGATGCTGCCACTACAAGGGCTGAGTTTTTAATGCCCACTGATGGACCTTTGGAAGTCTCCAAGCAGGGATGCAAGCGCGTATCATTGCCTCCTCCTTACTTAGAGTATGCTACTTAAATAATCAGGTATTTAACCTGTGAAGGCTATTTCTCCTACCTGCATTCTCATCATTTCAAATTATTAAGCCATATGAGGCATGGGTTAGTTGTAAATGTTCCAAATTTTCTGTTAAAATTTCTAGAACAAAGTGCCCACTGAACCCAACAGGGGAAAGATAGTTTTGTTGCTCACCATGGCCTTATCAAATTACTGATTGAGTGCTCTTTAAGAGATGTTTCACCTCTTTCCTGGCAACAATTCGTTGCACAAAAGAGCTTGCAAATTCCACAACCTCCTAGGGTACTTACCCCATGGCCTCAGAAAAAGAAGAAAGAAATTGTGTCTACCAGTAGAACAAGGCAAGGGTCATCTACTCCTATAGCACCTGGTTTTGCAGCTTTCACACTTGAATCCTCTATTCAGGTACAAACTAGGTCTGTCACTAGGAGAGAGAGGGGTAAAACAAAGGAAGAAGGGTCCCTAGAATCTGACCCTCATTCTCAGAAAAAGGAAATGTCCTTCTCCTGCAGCATCATCCCCTACAACCATCTCTCCTACAGCAACACCTGTTGCTATCACCAGTTCACTGTCATCCTCTGGTAGGGAAGAGCCCTCTGAGCATACAAGAAAGAGGAAGGCTACTAGAACGTCTCCTACAGCCGAATCAGTGCCAAGAAGAGTTTCCACAAGGAAACAATCTAAGACCTCCCCTGCTTCACCTCAACCAGAGGTTATTGTAATTTCAGAAGGGTCTGTTGAATCCGAATTTAATGTTTCTCAGAATGTGCCCAAGAATGTTGCTCAGAGTTAATTCGTTCCTGAAGAGGAACAAGTTGAGACAAAAAAAATAGGGCATAATGAGCAAGGGTTACCAAATCTTGATGACTTGGCTACCGTTGCTATGCAGTTTTCAGAGGAAGCACAGACTTCTCCACCACAGCAACAAGAAGAATTTATCTTGCAGCAAGAGCAAGAAAAGACTGAACAATTGAATGAGCCTAGTGAAGCTATATTTCACCCTACAACTTGTAAAGTCATTGTTGTTTATAAGAAGATGTTTTTGATTGAGTTTTTGGAATATGTTAAAGCTAACTGGGAACTAGCTACATTGCAAACCATGACTTTCCAACACATAGCCTAAACTGACATGCAACAAAGTCTATAGGAAGTAGAAAAGAATAAATTGAAAAAGGAAATTGAGAGTCAGAAACAGGAAATTGAAGAGTTGAAAGCAAAAATGGATGAAATGTTAAAAGTAACTGGTCAGATTATGGAATGCATACCACCACCCAGAGTTTATGCTCTGTATCTTGAAGAACAGTTCTTATCGTTCCAATTGATGAGAATTTCTAGAAACCAAGATCCTATACTTCATTCTGCTAAAGAATTTTATGAAGCATATCAGGCAGCCCCTAATTAGTTAAGAAATTTTCTGTGTGAATTCTATTTACATGGCTTTTTAATTCCATTTGAAACATAATGGAATCCTCTTCTCTATATTGGTGATATTCATTTGAGAGCATTTATGTCATGGGCAGCAAATGAGGTGAATTATGGCACGTAGTGGGAAACATATGAGGAAGCTGAGAAAACTGAGCCTGTTCCATTATGCTCTCAAAGTTCAAACCCCCATGCAATGTTGAAAGATTGGTTTGCTTTGACATATGGGATTAATAATTTTACAGCCAGAGAGAAAATATTTGATATCAAGAAACAGGTATATGATGAATTTCAGGCACAACCATATTCATTATGGAGACTGACATACACTAGAAGTGAGAAAAGATGGGAAAGATTAACTATTGGATTAAGAAGATCCGAACCTCATAGTCCGCTAAATTTCACAGTAGCTCTTAAAAGATCAATCAGATACATACGATTGGGACTTCAAACGAGATTTGAACTGTAGTTTCCATTAACATTCAGACATCCTGTGCTAATGTGACCCCTCTATCCTCACCAGGCTACAAATCTTAATGATGATTTAGAAGACCGAAGGTATGAAAGGTGTCAGGATTTCAAAGAATTTTATTACAGGTTTGGAAATCCGTTTTAGAGTCATGCAGCAACCACTGACTTTAGAGAAACCACCAGGAAAGTTAATGCTGAAGGACTAGCATTGGGCTAAGTAGGGGGCAGTGATGAGCCCAAAATGTGCTCATAGTTTGGATGTTATGATAAAATTTTAATACCTTTACTTTTGTTATTTGTGGTTGTTTAAAACTCTTTTGAGACCTTTTATAGGGATATCCTGTAGCAAAACACTTTCATATTCCTGTAGCCTATTGTGTTGACTTGACTGCATTTATTGCCATGTTGACTCCCTAAATGAGAATATCGCATGCAGTTTTTGAATGATAAAGTAGATTAAATGTGTGATTAATGAACGAATATCGTGTATATGCCATACGCCTTTTCTTTTGCATATGTTTTGTAGGTTGTTGAAGAATGATCGAGTCAAGCGCAGCCAATCTCGGCCTTGCAGTAAAGTCCATTTCCTGCACGACTTCGAGGAAGCTCCGGTGAAGACTCTTTGACCGAAACCATTGGGAAATATTTTTAATGACAGTCAATCTAGAAAGAGTGGAGTGCTAGATTCTCTTCGGATTGGGTTAAACGCATAAATTCATTTATGAAGTTTGTTCCTTGATTCTGGGATACACTTTACTTCCACGTCTTTCTTTGATTGGGATAGTTAGTTGCTCTCCTGATTTTAAATAAAGTACTCCTCCTGCGCGAGTGAGAGGGAGATGATAGTTAGAGTAAGATAGAAACAGAGTAGAAAATATCATGTAAGAGTCAATATGATAATGAAAATTAGAATCTGTTTGACAAGAGACAGAGTTTGTTGTTAGTTTCCATATCAACAAAACAATGTATATCATTCTATTTTCATGAATAAAATTTAATGAAGTTCTGAGTTCAACACTTGTGTAATCAGTAGATGCTTGCTAAGGGGCCCCACTTAGTAAGTATCTGTAGCTGGTTAGTTAGTTGTTCTTTTCTGTTGATCTTTAGTTAGCTTTCATCTTTGAAGTTTTCATACAAACTCAGTCTTGTACTGCTCCTGCAGCATAGAGAATCCATCCCTGTGTCTGTTCCTGCAGCATAAGGTCAGTTCATAGTTTGTGCTTTAGTCATAGTTGTTATGGTTTCTGTTTGGATTAAAATCATAGTTGAGTTAAAGAACTTTGCATTACCTTCCTGTTGCGTAGATAGAATTCCTTTCGAGTATTTATTTCTGCTAAGATTTGACCAAAACTAGTTCTTAGTGCATATATTTTGTTGCACCATTTAAAGTATACGTCCCCTGGTTTGACAAGTAAATGAACGTCCACAGAGAGATATTAGTCACCTGTCGGAATGTCCAATTCCCAGGAAAGGTTTTACTGTGATTTTCATATCCTTTTGTGGGTGCTACCAGTTGGGCCCAAAGGAGAAAAGTGGAAATTATTGTAAGGGGATATGGTTCAATGGGTGTAATTCACAAAAGGGTAGCATGAGAATTTATTCCAAGGTTGACAAGATATATGCAAAAAATGAACTTTTCAACTTGATACTAGATGAGGATGGAATTAGAATAAGAGTGCACCCATATACCATCTCTTATCACCACCCTATAAAAATTGGAATTTTTCTAAATCATAATAGAAGTAAGGTTTCTCCAAAAAAAATTGGGTTCATCCTTAATACTAACCTATCAAAGGATGAGGGTTGTAGGGATGCCATCACATCCCTTGGAGAGATTAATAACATAGATGTTGAAAGAGAGATTTGTCATTGATAGGTGGAATCAAAATGTTGAGGTTTAGAAGAAACTCTTCCCAACCATTGGAAAGAAAAGAGCAATGTACAGGAGCAAAGAACAAAATGAACTCCAAGAATTCCTATTCTCAGTAGAGTCCAAAGTACAAATAGATCCAAGTGATGAACATCTATGTGAGGAACTAGCCCTAGCCAACAAAAATTTAAGAAAAATTGAAACACATAATATTCAATAGCTAAAAGTGAGGGAAAAACTTAATTAGCTAAGTTGTGGAGACAAAGTTTCCAAATTATTTGTTAACTATATAAAGGGAAATAAATTTAAGGAATGAATTAGAAAAATTGGGGAGGGTGACAATCTGTTTACCTCCTATGAGGATATTCTAAAGAAATTTCATACATATTTCAAAAAACTATTCACCTCTAAGGATGGGGTTGAAGGATGTCAAGAAGTTGGAGAATTCATAGGGTATGTGTAGAATCGTGATGGTCCAAAAAGTGGTGATATGATGCGTATGTGGTAGACAAGTTTTTTAACCAAAAATTGATAAAATGAAAAGAGTTTTTAAAGGAGATTCTTCTCTTTCCGTCAATATAAATTATTATTTACTTTGAATTTAATAAATAATTATTATTCATTTTCTATTTGAATTATGACTACAGTCTTGATTGAAAGGTTGATTGAAAAAATTCTATAGCTTTTAAATGGTATCACATTTTTTGAATCCAAAACATGCATCACATTCTATGCTTCAAGTACTATAGGATTAAAAAAATGAATTTCATGAAGTTTTGACCAAGTTAAGGTGGTCAGACATATGAGTTTTTTTATTTTTTAAAAGTTGTAACAAAAAAATCGTAATTAATTATTTACTTGGGAAAAAAAATGCATCACATTGGGACATGAGTCCTCTACTTATATCTAAAATATTATCATTTTATTGTGGTTAGGGTGGTCAAACAAACACCCATTTCTTATTTTTTCCCTAAAATTTAAGTTCTACTCCATTGAAATTTCAATTTTTTATGAAATAGATTTTTTTTTTTTAAATAAACCTAGTAGTTTAGAAACTACATTCAATTTGCTACAAATTCTATTATTACATATTTTTGAAATAATATAGATAACTTATTCAAATTTTTAAGTCAAGTTTCCTAACTCTGATTTTTTTGAATTTTCATCACCACTTAAGGGCCTATTTTTTCCATGGTGATCCTACACATACCTCATAAAAAGAATCATCCCAAAGAAAATATATAAGGAAGACACAAGAAGGTTATCAAAAAATATAACAAAAGATGAGATCCATTGGGCAATTATGTCCACGAATAGTCACAAGTCCCCAAGAGGGGATGGACTACATACAAAATTCTAAAAAACCTTTATAGATTGGGTTTGTGATGATCTACTACAAGTATACACAGAAGCCTTAGAGAAAGGTTCCTTCGGCAGAATTATCAACAATGGTCATAAAACTATTACCACAAGGGGGAGATAAAATCCTAATAAAAAATTGGAGACCTATAACATGTTGGATGTCTCATACAAGATCTTAGCAAAGGTAAGGCTTATCAAAATCCTCCCCAAATTCTTTAATAGCACCTAGAGAATCTTTATAAAGGGAAAATACATATTAGAAAACTTTATCACAAGCTAGGAAGCATTGGAATGGACAAGGTATTCAAAGTAGAATGCTACCATGCTCCTGCTCGAATTTGAAAAAGCATACAAAAGAGTTGAATGGTCCTTCTTAAAGAGAACTCTAGAAGCATTTGTCTTTCCCATGGCATTTTGCAATGTGGTGGGTACCCTCTTAAAATATGTTGTGGCACAAGTAGACATAAATGGCTTACTTTTGAATGAGTTTAATCTTGAAAATTCCATGAAGTGAGGTTGCCCCAAGGGACTAGCTCTTTTTTACATTGCATCAGATGCTCTACACCACATCAATAATCAAAGGAATAAGCCTACCAGACTAGATTGAACTAATCAATATCTAGTTTGTAGATGACACTACCATTTTCATAACACTAGAAGAAGTAAAAATGGAGTCTCTTATGCAGAAACTCAAATTCTTTTGTAAAGCCTCATGAGCCAAAATAGTCAATGCCAAATCAAACATGCTACGGTGGGATCACTCTCCTCTCAAGTGGGTTAACAAATTTGATTTCCAATGGGGTGGCCCAAACAAGTAAGGTATTTGGGAATCCCATTTGTTTTTTTCCCTAATCTCAATGAAATGTATATTTGGATTAGGTCCAAGACTAAAAAAAATTGAAGGATACAATAAGAAGTACCTATCCCTAGCTAGGAAAATTCAAGTTTACCAAAATATTCTCTCCTCTTACAACTACTTTTCCTTAGTTTGATTCTTTAGCAGTTAGTAGGTGAATGAAATCCAAAAGAGAATAAGGAACATTCTATGGTTAGATGGTGAAGGTAAAAGAAAGAAACACACTACCAAATGGGAATGGTGTTTCTTAGATAAATTAAATGATGGATTTGGCCTAAAGGACATAAGGTTTCATGATATTGCCTTAGTTAGTAAATAGATAACCAAAGCTCTAGTGGGTAATGAACCTTGGAATATCTTGGTGAGAAATAACATGTTTCTTGTTACCCCAAAGCAATCCAAGTCATGGAAGAAGTTTCCCATTAGTGACATTCTCATTAACAAACACCCAATGTCCCCAATTCATTCTCCAATTTTTAAAATCCTATGGAATGCTTTGGAATTCATTAAGAACAATGTAGAATTAAAGTCAAGTAAAGGAATAACTAACAATAACCTAAAGTGCTAGCCATTTAGTTCAATTTGGTAGAACCTTGAACATAAGAGTAGACCCCTAGCTCTCTTACAAGGTTTCTCTACAAATAAATGGGCCCAAAATGGAATACAGACTAAAATTTATCTTTAGTTGTAAATATATTATTTTGAAAGAGAAGTAAAGTTAAGGAAGATTTATATCATACCTTTTTTGTATGTTTAGTTCAAACCATCTATCCTTTTTCATTGCTACCAATAATATGAGGCCTTCTCTCTATAGAAGTTATTGTGATGTATATATATTGCATTCTATATTGTGATAATAGATCCCCTTCCTTCTTTTGGATTGTAAGCTACCATAATATATGGCCTTAAAATCCTATTCAGATTCTGAGCTTCTCTAAACTATACAACACATCAATTATTATGATTTCGAGCCTCCCTTCAATAAAATAGGGCTTCAAATCACTATTTATCTTAGTATATTGAATGATCCATTTAAACACAAAATATAGTATTAGGTCAAGATAGTTACCATCTTATTGTTCAAAAATAATTAATGTTCTTTTTTTCTATTTTAAAACATGGTGATTATATATTTTTGGTGGGTTAACAAGTATTCTATTTTAAAAAGTAAATAATTTTTTTTTAGAAAGAAAAAAGCTGTAAAAAAATTCAATTAATACTATAATTAGGTTAGTTTATCACTATTTTGTTATTTTATTTACTTAAGAGTTATTTTACTTTTTATTTTAGAGCTATTTAGGGATTATTTTATTTTATTTAAATTATAGGTGCCTCCAAAAGGATATCTCTCAGCGTATATTACATATATATTTTAAATATAGGTATGCTAGTTTATAATGTAATTAAATTTGTGTATTAATTTATAACTATTATTATACATTTATTATTAGATAAAAAAATATATATTATATTATTATTTTATAATTAAAATTATACTAAATTATAAATTATATATTAGCTTTAGAATATTAGAATTCTTAAATTATTTTATTGTTATTATACTATTATATTTTCATTGTAATGTATTGTTATAATATATTAAAAAATATTTATTATTACATAATTTTTTGGTATTAATGATAGTATATTAACATCTTAATCAATACAAAGATTAATCTTTTAGCTTCATTCTAGAGATTTCATAGATCAGCCTACATAAGGATGATGTATGGTCATAGACTATCCTAAATAACAACTAAATTACACTGATTACATGACTGAATTTCAACAAGGACATGGAACTTGCTCAATAGCAACATATTTATACAAAAAAAATTGCTCATACTAAGTATTAACAAAAGATTGAGTTTTCTTTTTTAAACCATATTCCATGGTTTTAGCTTAATATCATAGTAACTTACAGATAAATATCTAGAGAATGAAGATAAATCTGACTGGATGTGGTTCTTCTAAACATAACTTAGGACAAAAAAAATTGATACTGAACCTAAAGGTACTTATTGAAAAATATAACTATGACTGAAACTCAGAATAAAAGGTATATAATACATCTAAGCATATGTTGATCATCTATTACTATTTTTACTATAGTGATCCATGTTGCTCTTCAGAGGATGTTTATGATCATTATAAATTTTATGAAACTTTAGGAATGTCCTTGAGAAGGTGGAGTTTCCAACTCTATTGAATGACCATGCGAATCCATATCTAACTTCAACTCTATTCAAAGTGTCTAAATCATCTTTTAACCTCTTCAAAAATTGGAGTCAGGAAATATTCATCAAACTTACTATCTTTATTGGAAGTAGAGAAAATGATTTAGCAAGCCCATGACATGTTATCTATTGAAATCTTGGCTGACTTCTTTTTTGTCTCCTTATTCAAGTTCCCTATTAGACCCCATCACATTAGACCTTATTTCTTCTATGTTCTAGGTGACTTCTTCATTTACCTGATGTCTGGCTTGTTGAACCTCCCTTGGTCTCCTTTCATTTCTTTCTGCTAGATTATTGAACACCCTCTAAAATTCCCTCCATGACCTAAGGAAGGTCTTTGCATTCTCCTAATTCTAGTGCTAAGTGTGTCCATATTTGACCTCCTTCTTGTTGATTGTCACAATACCTTCACTGAGAAGTCTCATGAATTTATCCATTGAAATTTTCATGGTTACTTTGAATTGCAAGCAACATGGAGAAATGTGAGTCTTTTGGAAGACTCATTAAGCGCCCTCTTGTTCCCATTCAACTTATCACTTTTTCTTGCTTTCCAAATGTGGCAAAGTATCTCAGTAGTCAGACAACCCCAAAATAGAAAATAATCTTGGCTTAAATTCTCATTGTAGAACATAATTTCTTTCTAACTAACTTTGGTATCAATATCCTAGATCTTTAGATCATTGAAAAAATTCTCCATTTTTATTTTACATAAAAACATTCAAACTAAATGTGCGAAATATACTCAGGAGTCCTACAAACACTGCATATGTCTACATCATAGTAACTTATTTTAAATGGGACTTTTCATAGTAGATTGATCCATCTAAAATAAGCCTTTTTAGACACTATAATATTGTGCCACATAGAATATAACATTTCTTGTAGGCTTTTGTTGGACAAGGAGGTTCCCCAACAACTATTGACATGTTTAGTGATAGAGTTATTGCTAGAAAGACTTTTGTAGACTATTTTGGCTTTGATTTTAGGTAACCTAGTACCATCTTTCCAAATTAGGTAATTGTCCAAGTCAATGTTAATCTCAGAGTCCATGGGAAATTTGGCTTCTTTGTAGGCACCCAAAAGAGTTTTTGATTTGAGAAAGATGAAAAAGAGTGATAATGAAATTTTGCTTACTATGCAACATACAAAAAATAGTGTATTGTGCTTGCTTTTCTCCAAGTGGAAGTTATCTTGCAACCACAAGGTTTGTACTTACATTATTTTAGCTGATTGTGCATCTGGTAGTAACTAGTACAATTAATGTCCATGCACACAATTGAATCTGAAAGAGCTCATAATCATTTTCCATTTATTAGAAGTTCAAATGAATAAATGTTCTATTTACTATGCAAAATTTAGTTGATTTAATATATGGAATTAATAGCTACAAAACCTTGGGTGATACTGATACAATCTTATAGCAGTATTTATTTTTCTTTTAATTTTTTTTACTTTTAATTTAGAATAATATTTCATGAAAATTCTCTACGATTTTAAATTATATGTTTTAATTGTTTCCATTATAATTGAGTATACCATTGTGCATTCTTATAGATATATGACCAAATAGTATACATATATATTTTCAAATACGTATAGAAATAGACATAAATGCTTTGACCTATAAATCATTAAAAAAAAATAACAATTTGAAGGGATAAAGAAAAGCATAAATTGAAAAATGTTCAGTAGTAGAAGAGATGAAATTAGCAGTTGTGGACTTCAAATACTCAATTAAAATTGGATAAGAGATAAGGTAGATATCTAGACACTACTACATATTATTCAAAATCAAAGTAATCTCAGTAAACATTTACTGGCTAAATTAGGTCCAATTTTAGTAGCTAAGGAATTGAAAAAATGAATCAATGCATTGCATTGAAATCAAAGTGAATAGGAAGTTGCCCTAAAAACTCACACAAATACTGAGGGTCTAGACACAACTACAAAATGTTCTAGGAAGAGGATTAAATTCACTGGAATGACATTGGAATTTGGCATTATATTTGCTAATTGCATTTGCTTGAAGCTTTCACAGCTAGAGACGGTTAGAATAAATCAAATGCATTGAGTGGAGTAAATAGAATGTAGCTAGAGACAAATAGTTAATAATGGTTTTATTTAATCCCTGCAATTTTTAATCAGAGACCACTCTTTTTGTTACTCATATTTTACTATAACTTCCAACACTAACGATAGCCAAAAAGGATGCCAATTTAATGCAAAAGGTTTGTCTTAATACATAATATTCTTTCATTTCTTTCACTGTATAACGCCTCTCAATGTAAATATATACTAATAATATGAATAATAATAAATATATAATAACATAATAATTTAATATCTTAATAATACTATAATAATATAATATAATATTAATTATTAAATAATAGTATACAGGGCTAATTCGATGAGAAGCCGGGGGTCCACATTGCTTTCCTGTAGCTTGTAATAGGTTGCTGGCCTTCCTTTCCTCTATCTGCTCACTGTGAAAGTTATGTGTGCAGGTTGTGTGTTGGTCTGTGTGCGTTGATGTGGGTGTTTGGTGCTTGGGGTGTGGGTTTTTTGGTGTTGGTTGTTGGTTATTGGATGGCAAAGGTTTCTCTTAACCTAATTCCTATTGGTGGGAAGCCATCTCAAGGATTTTCCATGGACATGCGTGCACAAGGGCAAGCATCCTCCTTTGTTGGTGAGAGCTCTAAGCTCAAAAAAGTGAATGGATGTTTGTCGCAGACTCATGATCGGCCTGTCTTGGTTATTTCTCCTAAATCAGTGAAAGAGGATATCTCCTATTGGTGCCAACATGTTTTGATTTGTAAGTTTCTCGGTATTCAAGTTTCTCTATTGGCTTTGGATTCCTAGATTTGGCGATCTTGGTAGGTTGAAGGTGATTTTGAAATTTTGATTGAGGATTTCGTGATCAAACACTAAATCCTTCAAAAACTCAATTTTGATCCTCGTGCACCAATGTCCTTGAGCACCAATTTCCTCGAGCACCTCAAGCAACTAGGGCTTCTTATTCCTCTTCATTAGGGGCTTTGGTGTAGAAGGGGGATAAAGGAAAGGCACCTATAGCTGAGGTAGGGCTGATAAGGATGGCTTTATTCCTATGAAGTTGAAGGCTAAAGGGAGGAAGCAGGCCTATTAGGAAAGACAAACTGATCAAGGATTCGACCATTTTGAACCATTGGATACTCGGGCCCTAGAAGAGGGAATTCCTGTTGAGATCTCCATCGTAGTCACTGGTATGGATATAGGGTTGGAGCATGCAATTGTTCATAGAGGGCTAGAGTAGGCACTTGTTGTTAAGGATAATTCACCAGTGTTGGAGCAATGGAATTCTGAGCCTCTTGAGGCCTCTATAGGATTGCAGGATGATATTGTATTAGCAAATTTAGCTAAGGAGGTATTGTCCTTAGGAAAAGGATGAGGATCATTTTCTAATCTAGGGGTGTTGCAACGATCTTTGAAGAAGGCTCATTTTGAAACTCCCTGTAAAATTGGTCGTAAGAAGGATGTGGAGAATATCAAATCCATTGGGGATTTGTTGGTGGAATCTGGGGCTATTAGGAACATTGATACCCACTTCTCTTATCCTTCCTCATAATTTTTATTTCATGGAATGCAAGGGGGTTGAATAGCACCTCCTGTCAGAAGGCTATTCAAGAATTGATTGCAGTTCATTTTCTTGATATATTTTGTGTTCAGGAGAATAAGCTTCAAATGGACCTCATGCTTTAATATATGCCTCATATTTTTTTTTCTGGTTAGTGTCAGTGTATTGGTTCTTGGGGAAATTCTAGTGGTCTGGCTCTTTTTTGGGATCCATGTAAGGTTGTTCCTTGCTGGTAGATTTCTAGTCCTTCCTCTATTTCTATGGTGGCTTTGGTTTTGGAATCTAGTGAGACTATTTTGGTCAGTAATGTTTATGCTCCAATTGACATCTATGGTAAAATGTAGTTGTGGGCCCATATTAGGTATGTTAGATCATGTGCACCTTATCTACCTTGGATCTTAGCTGGTGATTTCAATGGTGTGTTGTGTCTGGAGGAGAAAAGAGGGGGGTTGCCTAGGCTTGGTCCTACTTCAGAGTTTTTTTGATCAACTGTCGATTCTCTTGCTCTTGTTGATGTTAAGCCTTCTAATGGCATATTCACCTATAATAATAGATGAAGTGGACCAGAAGTGATATCTGAGTAGCTTGATAGATTTCTTGTTTCTAGTTTTTGGGTGACTAGCAACATTGTCATTTGCTCTGCGATTCTTGACTGGTGTGTCTCTGATCATTGGTCAATTAAGTTTACGACTTCTTCTTTTACTAGCTCAAAGAATCCTCCTTTCAAATTTTAGCTTATGTGGCTTCAGGATTCTTCTTTGTTTGATCTTGTTGATCAGTGGTGGTGGGATGGTACCCCTGCTTTCGACACCACTATGTATGTTTTGGTTAAGAAGCTACAACATGTCAAATATCATCTCAAGTAGTGGAATAGGAAATCTTTTGGGAATCTTCGAGCCAAGAAGAGGGAAGTACAAGATCATCTTGCTATTATCACTCACCAAATTTGGGATTTGGGATTTTCAGAGGCTCTTGGTCATGTTGAGTCTTAGGCTCTAGAATTGGTGGAGTGGGAGCTTCGTGAGGAGATTTATTGGAAAAAAAAAGCTAGGATGAACTAGCTTCAAGAGGGTGATAGGAATACTACTTTCTTTCACCATTCTATGCAGGCTCACCAGAATAAGTGTCACATCTCTTCCCTAGTTAATTCTAAGGGTCTTTTGATTTCTTTGCAATAGGCTTTGTCATGAGAGGCTTGTCAATTTTACTCTACCCTATTTACTGAGGATTCACTTCCTGCTGAGTTTGAAGAGATTATTGTCCTTGATTGTATCCCCTCTATAATTTCTGAGGGTCTTTCGATTTCTTTGCAATAGGCTTTGTCTAGAGAGGCTCGTCAGTTTTACTCTATGCTAGTTACTAAGGATTCACTTCCTGCTGAGGCTGAAGAGAATATAGTCCTTGATTGGATCCCCTCTTTAATTTCTACTGACTTGAATGCTTCTCTTATTCATCCAATTACTCTATCTAAAGTGGAGGAAGTGGTCTTTGGGATGAATAAAGGGAAAGCGCTTGGCCCTGATGGTTTCCCTATTGAATTTTTTTATGATTTCTGGGATATTGTCAAGCTAGATTTATTGGAGGTTGTCTGGGAGTCTCTTCATAGCAAACAAATGCTTCGGACCCTAAATGCTATCTTGTTGGTTCTCATCCCTAAAAAGTTTAGGTGAAGATAGACATGAGTTCTTTCCTCCCATTGCGCTTTGTAATGTGGTATACAAGATTATTACAAAATTGATTGTTGAGAGGCTTAAATATTATCTTTTTGTTGTCATTTATGAGGAGTAAGGTGGTATTGTGGTGGGTCATCAAATTATTGATGGGATGGTGGTTACCTCTGAAGCCATTCATTCTATGGCAACCTCTAAGCATAGGTCTATGTTTATCAAGTTGGATATGGCCAAAGCATATGATAGAGTTAAATTGAGTTTTTTACAGAAGATTTTGTTAGCTTTTGGCTTCTCTTATGAGTGGGTGACGTGGACTATGAGCTGTGTTACTTCTTCCTCATTTTTGTTATTATGAATGGTGAACCTTCAAAGTTGTTTGCTACCAAGGGCCTTCATCAAGGGGATCCACTCTCCCCTTATCTGTTCATTATAATGGTTGAGGGGTTGGGTTGGTTTCTCAAATTTAGAGTTTTTTAGGGTATGATTCATGGTTGGCAATGGGGTGGTGGTATTCCAATGCTTTCTCATCTTCATTTTGTGGATGATACCTCTCTTATGGGGTTGGCTCACATTCGTGAAGCTGAGTCCTTCAGGAAAGCTTTGGATATCTACCTTGCTGCTTCAAGAAGGAAGGTTAATGAGGAGAAGTCTTCTATTTTCTTCTTCAATACTCCTTAGGTTATTCAGTGGTGGATTGTTGTCATTTTGTGGTTTCAAATTGGGTCCCTTCCCTTTGTCTATTTAGGTATTCCTCTTGTTGTTGGTCGCTAGCCTAGATCTTCTTAGCAGATGTTACTTCATAAGATTCGATAGAAGGTAACCAATTGCACTCATCGGTGGTTGTCTATAGCTGCTAGAGTGACTATTCTTAAGTCTGTTATCTAGGCCCTATCTATTTATATATGATTTGTTCAAGTGGCTCCTATGTATTTCCTTAAAGAACTTGATTCTCTCTCACGCCAATTTCTTTGCAGTGGTAACTTGCTCTCTAATAAGTGGAGTCTTATTAAATGGGAATCTATATGTAGACCAAAGAAGGAGGGTGGGCTTGGTTTACATTCTACTATTTTGAATGAGAAAGTTCTTGCTGCTAAGCTTTATTGGCATTGGTGTACCAATCAAGATCAATTATGGGCCCATATTCTTAGTTATAAATATTTTAGGGGTGTTTCTTCTTTTGAGTTGCCTCGCTATCCTCTTGAGGGGAGTGGCTCTATGATTTGGTAGACTTTGAAATTGGGAGTTATTATGATGAAGGGATCTCTTTTTTGGATTTTTCACTCAGGGTCACATGCTCTTTTTTGGTCAGATTCTTAGGATGGTCACCCTCCTATTCTTTCCACTTTTTCTCACCTGGAGTCCCTTTCAGATGTTTTTATTGAGGTTGGTTGGGATATTATTGTGCATTATAAGGCTGCTCAACATTGTTGTTCAACTATAAGCTTTCGGTGGAAACTTTCTTCTAAGTGGCCTCTTGGGGGGTCTGGGTAGGATAGGAGGGAGTTGGCTTAGCTTCTTCCTGCTTGGTCTTGTAATTCTTTGAAGGGACCTAATGTTCTGGCTTGGGATGGCTCTGATTTTTCTGGAAAGTACTCTATGGCTGCTGGGTACAAGTAACTTGGTAGGCAGTTGTTTGGGGACATTGAGGTCCCTTGGTGGAAGTAGGCTTGACACAAATTGGCATGGCCTAAGTGTAATTTTTTCATGTCGTTGGTTGCTCATAATCAGTGTCTTACTTGGGATAATTTATGTAAGCGGGGTTTCCAAGGCCCTTCAATGTGTGTTTGGTGTCATAACTGTGAGGAGAGTGTCTCTCATCTCTTCTTCCAATGCTCTTATGCTAGAGAGATTTGACATATTTGGTGGAGGGTGTGGAATATGCCTTGTTGGCATGTTTATGCATTGACTAAGTTTTATGGATCGGTGAGGTAGGGCCCATGTTTCTACTCCCTTTCTTCATGCTACTTGGGCTCTTGGTCCTTCATTTATTCTTTGGAACTTTTGTTGGAGAGGAATCAGAGGATTTTTTCAGGATGTGATGATGGTGGCCCCATGCTTATGGTGGAAAATTTTGCATTATATGGGGGAGGCTATTGCGGAAAAGTGTAATTTGACTGTACCTGTGGCTCCTTGTGATGTCAACTATTGTAATTGTCTCCATCTTCCTCCTCTACAAAGACAACTCATGCACAATAGATGTCGACATCCTACAACAAAGGTGAATAGGGAGGGGAGATGGTCTCCTCCTCCTCAAGGAATTTTGAAAATCAACACAAATGACTCCTCTCGGGGAAACCTGAGTCATGCTGGTATTGGTGGTGTGGGTCAGGATAGTTGTGGAAATGTTCAGTTTATCTTCTCTATTTATTAGGGTCTTCATACTAATAATCTTATGGAGATTCAAGCCATTTTATCAGCCTTGGAATGTAGAATTCAATTGGGATGGCATAGAATTATATGTGAGCCTAACTCCCAGGTTGTGGTGAATTTGTTGAATCAACGACATTTAGAGGATGTTAGCTAGCATTGGCTTTGATTGTTGATCAGATTCTTCACCTTTGTACTTCTTTAGAGTCTATTACTTTCACTCATATTCCTAGATAATGGAATGTTGTTGCTGACTACTTGGCTAAATGGGCTTCTGATCGTATTCATGATTGGAGCTTGGTGGACTGGGGTTAGTTAACCCCAGTTTTGTCTCAACATTTGGATCATTTGGTGGAACTTGATAAGGCTTTGTGATGCCCTTGCTTTGTACTTTTTCTTGATTTAATAAATTTTTTCCCCTCTTCTATTGTATTAACATAATAATAAATATATAATAAAAAACAATAATATAATAATATATATTTAATTACATTATAATAATTTATAATAATAATAAATATAATAATACCAAAGTGGCATAATGAGATGATTAATTGTTGTTGTCATCAAGGTTCAAACCAAATTGGTGTGTAATTGTTGATTGTTTATGTTCACGATGAGATCCCCTCTTTGTGACCTCACCCGTTCATAACTCTAGGTAAATAGCATTTACCCCTCTTAATGTATATTGTCTTCTGAATTCTCAAATTATAAAATACAACTGACATGTTTTCTAAAAAATAATTGAAATTTAACATGTAAAATTTCTATGAAGTAAAATTGAAAAAATAACCGTCAAAAAAACACTCGTTTGAGAGCGTCGACAATCAAACCTTGGTGCTGCATGGAGACATGCTAAGGAACGGACTGTGGGAGGAAATAGTGTGAACGGAAGTATTCTTTTTCTTGACATAAAATAAACTTGTTTGAAAGATTCGACAGTCTAATCTTGGCACTGCGTGGAAATATGATAAAGAACGGACCTTGTCAAATCAAAACTGACAGAACAGGAAGCACGGTGAAGGGAAATAATGTGAACGGAGAGCTAATCATGCACCGACAATATGATCAAGTTGTGCTTTGCCCATCGTTTTACTTATTTTTTAATAAAAGGAAGACGAGAAACACGTTTGTATTGAAAATCAACAAAATTGAAAATAAAATAATAAAATTCAGTTCAACAAAGGGAAAAGAAGGAAATATGAACAGCAAAAGAAAAAAATGTCATTGGCTTGCAATTAATTCTTTATTTATTCTCAAACATTCCTTTTATTTTAATGTCCACTTTTTCTAAGTTCTAAACGTCCTTCAGTAAAATACTTTATTCGTCAAAGAATCATTAAGTTGCAATTAATTTTTTATTTATTCTCAAACATTCTTTTTATTTTAATCTCCATGTTTTTGGTTCTAAACCCCCTTCAGTAAAACTTTATTCGTCATGTTGGGAAAAGAACTGCGTGATTGGCTTGCAATTAATTCTTTATTTGGAAACAGTCTTTTTATTTTAATCTCCAGTTTGTTCGTTCCTAAGCGCCCTTGAGTCTATATATATTTGAATTTATTTGCTGGAAGTATCATATTTTGTTTGAGTGTAAGTGTGCTAGCTAAACCATGGACGGCGGGGAGCTTGTAAGAATAGCAGTATTGTTGTTTGTAGTAGGTTTATTTGTCATCTTCATTGTACTGGATGCATCGAAAGCAATCTCGAAAGGAGCACATTGGGTTCGTTCCCGCTTTCTTGTGCTGAGTGCTTTAATCATCCAGCTGCTTAACTTACTGAGCGGTAAGAGTGCATTGTCGGAGGAGTCATGGGATGAAAAGGGTAGGCTTAAACAAAGTGAATTGTGGATGATCCATAGTGGCCGAGTTATGTTGTGTGTCGTGATGGCATACCTGGTACCAAGTATGGCTGCCAGGGAGTCCCAAGAGTTTTGGGGAAAGATGGCCGCTCATACCACAATGAGCTGCTAGATGTATTACCAAATCGGTAAAGGGTCATCCTTGATGATTCGATGTGCCATTCTGAAAGCTGCAAATTCTTCTCCAATTCATCCAAAACTGCCCTTCCTCCAGCATGTATCCAGAAATGTTCAAATGCAAGCTTGAAGTCTGGAATGTAGGGCTTTACCTTCATCTTTAAAATTTCCTACCCACCAAAGTTGCAAAGAACAGAATTTGCTCTGACATTGGGAGAACCTGAGGACCCAATGTTGTTATGTCAGTCTTCAACGCATCTCCTGCTACCGCCATGAGCTCTTTAGGTAATGAAACCCCCAACCTTCCAGTTTCGTCCTCCTCTTGGAAAATGCATTGACAACATTTATCATCAGAACCTTTGTTGGTCCTAACGGTATGCAGAAGCTCATATTTTGCCCTCCTCTTCTCCGATCTCTTGTCCGACAACAAAATGGCAGCACCCCCCTATCCTAAAAATGCAATTAGATAAAAGCTTCGATCCGTCGTTCCCAAAATACCAGTTCAATGTAATCTTCTCCATGCTAACAACAATTGCATAAGAATTCCTACGAATCGAGATTTTTTCAGTCTTGTTGCAGAGATAGGATAAGATTGTAGCGATTACTATTAGTTGATCGGGGTTTATTTCCGGACGATTGGAGTTTATTTTCCGGCCTGAGAATTTTGGCGCGGGCTGTCAGCTAATAATAAATTAATATTTATTTTGTAAAAAAATAAAATAATAAGTAATATAGAGTAAATAATTTTGATATTATTGATATAATTATGTATTTTAATTAATTATAAAGTATATTTTTTAATTCAAATAAATAAATGTACATCAAGTTTTTTTGAATTATTATTTTTTTTGAAAATTTTATATTTTATATTTAGTAAAATATTTTTTTGAATTGTTTTTTTTTTTTTTTTAACAAGGGGAATCGGGTGCTCGAGCCCATGGTGGGCGCCCTGCGACAGAGAACACCTTAACCAACTGGGCTCGGACCGGCGCCCCGATGTTTTGAATTGTTTTAGTATTAATTATAAAAACATTTTTTATTAGATTAGTTTTATAATAAAGATTCTATTTTTGTTTATAATATATTTTTTATTTATAATATTTAATTTGATGTTTATCTTATTAAATATTAATTTATATGTTTTAATCAAAATAGATCATTGGATAGTTAATCCTTTTTTAAACAACTTTCACTTATTTTTTATTTTTTTGGTTTCAGAAATTATGCTAAAATTGCTATCATGTGTAAAAGGATATTGTATTTCAGTTGTAACTTTGATAAATTAACAATAAAAAATTGTTACAAATTCAAATATTTGATGTATTTCAATTGATGATATTTAATTCCTTTATTAACATATAACCATGTCCAAAAATACATAAATGATCTCACATGGATGGTCATTCAAACAATAATAATAGACAAATATTTACTATAGTGATTAAAAATAATTATATTTCCTTCATATTTATATTGACATTTATATTGGTATTTGGTAGGAATTAACAATGACTATTTTCATTAACATGTGGATTCCTATGAACATGTCACATTTTATCTTTTATTTAATTTTTTACATATATAGTTTGTTGATTATAATTTAATAATTTTTGTTGTCTTGATCTCTCATTTGAACAATAAATATAGGTAAATATAATATAAAATGAGAAAGAAACATAATGGTTTTGTTCATTTTTTTGTTTGAAAAAGACATAATTTTTTTCTATATTTATGTGAAACATTAGTTGTAAGAGTCATTTGTACTTGTGTTATGTTTGTGTGGTTAGACATGTGTGTTGTGTTATGTTTGTGTGGTTAGACATGTGTGATCTAGGATCCATGTTATTTAATAAATAAAGTTCATATGATCATTGACTTGTTTGCAAATAGAGTCTTTAAGTAGAAAATTAATATCTACTACAAATTGATATTATAAATATATAAATAACACATTTATGGAGTTTTAAGTTATTCCAAGTCAAAATAAACATTTGATAGTTTTATATGTGTCCCAAGACTTGAATACAAATACTAGTAATTATTTCTCTAGTCCTTTGCAACTCACATTTATCTTTGTGTTTTAGAATGTTATATTTTGTTTTCTTATATTTTTTCAAATTCATTTTAGTAGTAGAAAAACTATTATTCATAACACAATTTAATAATTTTTTTGAAAAAGTAATGTCACAAATACACATTTACATAATTAAGCCTTCCACACAAAAATTGACTGTCTTACATAATCAGTCCACTTAGTGGATATTGATAGGGCTGTTTGATGCCCATGCTATATACTTCTTCTTGTTTGAATAAATTTTTACCCCTTTTTTATTTGAAAAATAAAAAAGAATTTTTCAAATAGAAAACTTCATACTAAATGTTTTATGACTTCAAAATCAAGTACTAATGGCTCGTAAGTTTACCAGGATTTTTTTGCTCAAAGAATTCCTTTGGTTCTTAAGGAAGGAAAGAAGTGCGAGAGTGAAACCACTGAAGATGGTGAAAAAAGAAAAGAGTGTGAGAGTGAAGCTAATAAAGATACTGAAAAAAAAATGTTGTGCAAGTATAAAGCTATTGAAGATGCTGATGTAAGGTGGAAATGTATTGAAGATGAAGTGCTGAAAGCATGGATTGTTGCTCGTGCTTACACTCGTGAATATATAATTGCCAAGTCGGCGTTGAGCTCTTCTGCGGCAGTCATACTCTCGCTTCTAATCTGGAGTTCAATATCAGGATGGTTAAAACAGGGTCCCTTTGTTAAGCCTTATGCAGCCGTTGATTGGCTCAAGTTAACGGTAACTTTTCTGCAAGTTATATTCATCGTCATAGGTTGGGCAATAATTGCATGGAGATGGACTATAGCTGCATGGTTTTACACAAGATGGGGTTCGGTTAGGTGGCGGACAGTTTTGATGGTTGAAGATTATTGGACAAGATACATTAAGGACTTGATTGAAGATCGAGGGCCGAAACTCCAGGAGGGAGAAACGCTTCGTAAAATGGTGATAAAGCTAGTTGCCAAGCAACCCACGAAAAACCAGATACCATGTAAGCTCTTGAAGATGCTTCAGCTGCTGCAATGGATAACGGTGCTATTCAGTAAATTATGTTGGTTGGTCTCCATGATGATCTTTCATAACAGATGGAGTTCTAAATTGATGACAATCATTGTATCCAAGTCTGATGCAGACAAACTTGAAAAGTTTCGAGAATATGAAGAAATTTTGAAGGGCCTGGGTATGCTGGGGGAGACTCCAGAAAGCCTCTGGATAGCTAATAAACATTCCATTGTAAAAGCGCAGCATCTAATTAGAAACGGAAATCATAGTGGGGAAGGTAATTATAAAGAGTTGGTTACTTTCCTTAGAAAAGGGAGGTCAGAGGGTATAGATCCTACTTGTTCCGAAACTATAGACGCTTCAGAATTCAAATGCTTGTGGAAGACTCCTGCAGACAATTATGAGCCCTTAAATGTGGAGAAGCAATTTGAAGATGCCACTAGAACATCTTGGAAAATGACAGCAGTTTGCTTGATTAGAATCATTCTCCAGCTCTCTTCAATGAGTAATAATTCAGAATGCCCTGGCACTTCTAAAGCCACTTCTCATGATCTTCCTCCCAGGGATTCTCTTGAGGCATACTCTCAAGCATGGGAGATACTAGATTTTGTTGATGCCCAGAAAGCTGACGTAAGAATCCCGAGTTAGGCAGCTGATACATTCTTCCTTGAACTAAAAGACAATGTAGATAAAGAGGTTCTTCCTCCCAAGAGAATTTTTCATTCCGAAAGTGAATGCGTAGCTTCATCAATTAAAGAGCTTGCAGATGAGGGTAAAAAGAAAGCAGGTCAACCTAGAGGTTTGAACATTCTGACGGCTATGCTTGCTGATCCAGGACGAGATGCTAAAATGAAGAGCCAAATGCCTGAACATGAGGATCAGGAGGGCGTAGGAGCCTGTGATTCCATGGACTGGAAGAATGTTGTAGCGGGAAATGCTCTGTACAAGTTATGCAAACGGATTGATTGCAACCAAGCTACCAAGGATTTGTTTGAGGAGTTACAACGTGCATTAGCAGAGATAATATTAGGTTCAATTAAAAAAGCCGAATGCACATTAGTAAAGACCTGTAGAGAATGGGCGAGAGACTCCAACGAAATGAAGATAGCGGAGGCACTTTACACGGCAGGGAAGGCAAGGACATTGGTGAGAATGGTGAAACGTGAGAAACGGGAAAAAGAGAATGCTGAGCAACAGAAACGTGAGAAACGGGAAAAAGAGAATGATGAGAAACAGAAACGTGACGTCCATTGCCTGGAAATTGCCGCATCACGCTCAGAGAAATGTGAGACCAATCCACCTGATGCCCCTTGCTTGGAAATTGTCACTTCAAGTTAGCCATGGCTACAAGGAGCGTTTCCTCATTTATTCTCTGTAGTGATCTTAATACTGTCTGCAAATGGTTAGGTGTTGATTCACTCTAGTAAATTCTAGATGTCTAATGTTTTATCAAGTGTCAAATATATAGCTAGGAGAAATAGGTCTCTTGTCCTGTTGGAATCAATCATATATCTTTAGTTACGTACAGTTACATCTGATGGTGTCACAAGTGATGTGGTTGGGTTTTGTGGAAGATGTTCCTTTTGCCTTTTTCTTGAATAATTATGATTTGTGTCTATTTATTGAACATAATTATGGATGATGTCAAATGTATAAAGGATTAACAGGTTATCATGGATGAAGTTAAAAGATATATTTTGAATGTTATGTAGTTAATTTGATGATATATATAATAAAAATATTTCTTATATTTGATTATAGAAGTAACATAAAAAAATTATTCTATATGTTTTATTGTTGTAAAAGAAAACAATCTTTCTTTAATGAATAAATCAATAAACATATTTTTCTAAATAATTATAGAAGATTTTAAAAGATATAAGAGTAATAGTTTATCTTTATGTTGAAATCAATTATTTATCTCTCCCTAAACATAAATGTGGCTTATTGTCCTATATGAGATTTAGCTAGGCTTTGTGTACGAGGCAACACTTTTTATTATATACTATGTGTTTGTATCAAGTAACTGAAAATGATCATAGATGAAGTTAAACGATATATGTTGTAGGTGATGTAATCAATTTCATGACATATATAATCACTTTTTTCTTATATTTGATCATATGTTATTCCATGAGTAGCATATATGTTTTATTCTACATGGTTATATTGTTGTAAATGAAAATAATCTTTTCGTAATGAATAAATTAATAATTATTCTTTTTCTAAATAATTATGAACAATGTCAAAAGATATCAAAGAGTAATAGGTAGTCTATTATGTTGGAATCAATTGCCGACTCTAGCTAAACAAAAAAATGTCTTATTCCTATAGTAGATCTAGTTGGTTCATGTGTATGAGGCTACATTTTTTCTCAAACATTGTATATTTATATCAAGTTATTGAAGATGGTCATCGATGAAGTTAAGTGATATATGTTGTTGTGATGTAATTAATCTCATAATGTATATAATAAAGTTTTTTCATATATTTCATTATACAATATGGCACACATAGAATAACCTTTTATTCTACATGGTTTTATTGTTACGAAGGTAAATAATATTTTCCTAATGAATAAATCTATGCATGTTTTTCTAAATAATTATGGATAATGTTAAAATGTATAAAGGATCAATAGGTGGTCTATGTTAGTATGAATAATTTATCCATACCCTATACTTTTTAAACCTCTAGAGGTTACTAAGTTATTTGGTTAACCTCATGCACACACCTTTTGAGGTTGTAAGACTTTACATCTCACCTCAAAGGTCACTCAAGACTTGGCACACAAGTTTGATGGCTTGGTTATAGAGGTTATTACTTTGCACACTCAAGTTGTTTGTAAGGTTGACACCAATAAGACACTTGTCTTCTCTTTTGTGCCAGTCAATTCACCTTATAGGTGGATTGCCTCCTCCTTGCCTATATAGGAAAGCTCATATTGGAGTCAACTCAACTATTTTACCAACATCATTTTGATAATGGAAGATTAGGCATATTATTTGGAAGTGTATCTTTGTGGAAGCACAAGATTTTTGCTGCCATGATCTTGGATGAAGATCCTAACATGGTATTAGAGCCATGTAGCAAAAATTCTTCCCAAAATCTTGCTTCAAGCCTAATATAGAGTTCCATGCAATTTGATTTGCATGTAAAAATTATCTCTGTTGGGGTGCAATCTGTAGTTTCATGATTTATTTGTAAAAAATTAAAAAAAAGTTAGTAGAGGGCCAATCTACCCTATGCCAATCCGCCATTGGCTAAAAATGTGATTAGCTGTAGATAATTTTGGCTTGTTTGGCATTGTTGCAAGTGTTTGGCACTAAATATTTCTCTCATTTTGGTGTTGAAGTTCCTTGATCTCTGGAGCCCACCTATACTCTATAGAGGCCTCATTGCCTTTGCAGACCGCGTGAAAGTGGAGAAAATTTGAATCAGGCGCCCTCCAGCAATATCCTTAGCGCTCATTTGGAGTGACCTGCTATCATTTGTCATCGGCCTACCAAACTATTCTGAGTTTGTATTTGCAGAGATCTTCAACAGAGCACAGCCTTTGTGTAGTTTGCAGTGTGGTTTTCTGGTCTCTTTGTTGTTCGTTGAGGTGTGAGAGGTGTCTAACAAAGAGGCACGATGGATGGCAGCATTCACAGTCCCCCTTCACGCCATCTCCACATCCATTCTGATAACTCACATCTCTATTGAGAGGATTTGCACATGGATATCCACAATCCATGCGACTTACGCCCATCCACAATGAGCTCTCCCCCCTCACGTGACCTGATCATTTCACTCCACTCAACGTAGGCAGAAACGACCTCATTAAATAAGCAGCATGTTGATGAATCATGTCATTCCTTTGACTCCCACAAGTCCATAAATGGTTGAATCAACCTCTTTCTTCCACCTTATGCGCTTGTAGTGGAGTGCTTGTCTTTGTTAATCTGCAGATCTGGGGCATGGTCAACGCATATTACTGCGACCTCTCTTTACATTGGCGGCTTTATTCTCTTTGCAGGATGCTTCCCAAACGTAGCAATTGGAATTAATTTCATGCTCTGTGCAGTTAAAATTTTGCATTGATTGAGGATTTATAGAGGGGTGCGGTATAAGTCTCCTCAGAGTAACGATGGAATAACAGAGGAAAGCACTTCACATTCAACCCTCCATTTGTAGTAGTCAAATCATGGAGCTAAGAACGTTTTATTGTTGTATACAAATACAACTCTGCCTCTACATAATCTGTGGGAGAGGAATCAACATGTTCAATCTCTTCTCTGCATTTACACTGCTTGGCCTCTACGTACTAATTCCTTGCAAATGTCTATTGACTTAGTCAATCGATGGTTCTAGCTTAAACAAATCTATTATTGTTTTCAATTTATCTACTAGCATTAGAAGGTAGCTTCATTAACCATCACAATTTGTAAAGGGGAAGTTATTTTTTCCGTCATAGTTATTTAAATTTGTACAAGACGATCTTTTTTCTTTTGCAATGAATTTGGTAATAGGAAAGTGTTTATAGGAGGAGGCGATTTTTAATTTTTTTGCCTCAGTTAAAAATTTGTAAAAGAGGAGTCAATTTTTTCTTTTGTAATGAATTTGGCAAAAAGGAAGTTTTCATTCGTTTTACAAATGGAAGGGGGACTTTTATTTTATGTTTTTTGTCTTTTATTGAGGTTTGCAAGAGAGAAAGTAATCTATGTCTGCCTCGTGACAATAACATTTGAAAAAAATGTAATAACAATAAGGTTGTAAATGCACTCATATAAAGTGCCACAAAACTGAATGTGTGTTCCTTAAGGAAGAAATTTGGAAAATTATTGTAGACTAAATTATAAAGTGTAATGGGGAGCTATGCCATCACAACATGGATCCTTGTGATTCTCACCTAATGTGAGTTTTCCTTGGAGCACACCCTTTCTCAACTTCTTCCACATCTCTACATTCCTTGCACACTCTCAATCTTAGTTGGTTCTGCTTATATTTTCTTAGCATTAAGGGGGGATTATGGTTTGTTATGCTAATGCTTCTTTCAATGAAGTAGTGGAAGAATCTTGTTTTTGGATAGCCTCGTGAAATTTCTTCCTTGATCTCTCTAATGGGAGATAATTTCAGTAGATCATATTTTGAGATTCTAGTACTCCTCATCACAATACTATATGTATTATCAACTTCATAGAGTTTGATGACTTTGTGTACATTGGTTAAGTAGTGTTCATATGTTCACTTATGCAGTGTTTTGTATCTCACATATTGATCTACATTACTTGGAGATTCATTGATTCCAACAAACCCAAGCACATCATTGATGGAGTTTAAAACTTTGACATGTTTCAAAAGTTCATCATAATGTTCCTATCATCAAGGGAAATATTTTTAGAAGGTCTTAAATCCTCCCACTTTCTCTTTTTGGAGAGGATTTTTGTTCCCATTGAGTTGTCTCATTTACTCTGCTTTATAAGAATACATTATACATGGGTACCTAAGATGACCTCTAGTTGGAACGTTTATCTATCTAATTACACTTTTGTGTTCTCCCCATGTATCTCTTAAGGTGTGTGTGGCAGGGGCGAGGTGTTAGTGTGAATAATTAATCTATTCATTATACTTAAGTGTACTTAGGTTGATGAGGTTAGACAACATCTTGTCTAATTGAATGTGAAACCTTTTAGACCTCTAGAGGTTACCAAGTTATTTGGTTAACCTCATGCAAACACCTTTTGTGGTTGGTATACTTTCCATCTCACCTTGAAGGTCACTCAGCACTTAGCACACAAGGTTGATGACTTGGTCATAGTGGTTTGTTGGTTTGCACACTCCAAGCTTTCCTAAATTTTAAACCTATAGGATACTTGGCTTCTATCTAATGCCACATCTTAGGGAGGTTGTCAATTCACCTCATAGTTGGATTGTCTCCTCCTTACCTAAATAGGAAAGATCATATTGTAATTAACTCAAATCTTTTATCAATATCATTTTGATAATGGAAGATTAGACATATTGTTTGCAAGTGTATCTTTATGGAAGCACAAGGTTTTTCCTACCATGATCTTGGATGAAAATTCTAACAATCTATTATGTTGGAATTAATCATTTGTCTCTAGTTGCAAATAATTATGTCTTATAGTCCTATAGGAGTGTGGATGATGAAAATTTGAATCACAAGAAGTAACAATTCAATTAAAGTATAAAGTTCACACTTCAACAATCCCTCAATAAAGCCTAAGATCTATGCATAAAATCAAATGATAAACAATAATACCATAGAAAAGACCTTAGAGTGCTCTATTATTTATTTGATAAATACTTGAATGCTTGATGTAGATTTTCTCTCAGATTTTTAGCACAACGTTGATATCAACATGATATAATGAAGGCTCGATGCAAGATAATTGATTCTTGATAGATTGATTTTTTATAATGATGGCTTGATAATGATAAATTTAAAATGCTAACTTGATAATGCTTTATAGTAAAAGTGCTAAGATTTGATTACGAGACTACTAAGGATATTTTGACAATAAAAGTGCTATAGATAATTTTTATAATAAAAGTGCTAGGTGGTTTGAATGAAATGAAAGCTTCTTATTTATATGCTTCACTTGATATTTGATCAGTGGTCGAGATTAATTTGAAACATCAATGCATAAGAAAATTCATGATAAGGTAAGACCTAAATTTGAATTTTGACAGAGGGAAATTTAGAAGATTCAAATAAAAAATTATTTAATTCAAAATGATAGGTGGAAAGATAAATAAATATTAATTTATTTATTTAGAAGAAAATATTTATTTTAAATAAACTATTTTAGTTTATTTAAAAGAGGAGTGTTAGCTAATTAAATAATTTTTAAAAATTATTTAGTTATAGAGGAAAAGGTTTAATTTATTTAAATGAGGATCATTAGTTAATTAAACATTTTTTAAAAATTATTTAATCATAGAGGGCTAAAGATAATTTGAGTTTTAATTTTAATAAATGTTGGAGGGAAAATTATAAGCAATGAGTTAATTACATAGTTAAAAAAGTATTTAATTAATATAGATATGATAAAAGAGTACATGAAAATTAAATAATGAAAATAATTTTATTATGATGGACACAAGGGGGGAATATTAGCTCAACTAAATAATTATAAATAATTTAATTAATTATTGATAGAAGAAAATAAAGAAAAAAATTATTGATAGAAGAAATGATAAGGATATTGATGAAATGATATGGTAAAAATGCATTAATCATTTTAAGGTATCTATATTTTTCCCCTCTTTAAGAAAATGTGTTTTATAATATTATTAAAAAGAAATATTGGTGATATGCTTCAGTGTACCTGAGTGGACCGTGAGATGGAGGATATGAAGCCCCCTCGAGAGATTGGCTAGAGAAAATAATTCCTTGGTTAAGTTCACAAAAATATAGATTAGCTAAGTCTATGATAATGATGATCATATGATGGATCTTACTTGTTTATGCAAGAAAATGTAGCTTATGCAAATTAACCCATTGATCAAATGCATAGTAAAGAATATAAATGGGTAATGAACATATAGGAAAGTGTGTAAAATGGACAAGATATGATAGGATATGTGAGATGGATATATATGTGGAAGGATTGGGTCCTTTGTTATTCATTGTAACATCATTGAGAGTTTTATTAGGAAAATGGGATATATTTACACCAAGGTATGGATAACTAAGGTGAATTTGGTATAAATTTACATGGACTATGATTCTACAAACAACATACAAAAAGGTATTGAATATTTCCCACTCCTTACTCTTCACCATGATACAAGGATTGAGGCTTCCTTGACCTTCCTCAAAATAGATTAGAATAAAAGGTCAAAGACAAAATATTAAGATAAATATAAAAAACATAAATCAATAAGAAAAATAATAGGCACCTAACATAGCCCATTAGTTGACATCTATAGCCATAATAATCATCATGTTTTGCATCATTTTAATTTTCCTAATTCCCCCTAAGTTATAAGTAAGAGGGGTAGTAGTATGAAAAACATATTTTACCTAAATAGTTCACCTAGTAGATCCTATTCACACATTTTCACATGTTTAGTTTATTTAGGGACGTAGAAATAACTCTATAAGTTTGTATTTGTCATCTAATCTTTCCTTATCTTTAGTTGTCTCAGGTTATAGTATTATGACACTTATTTTTATCTTTTCTAATCCTACCTATCAACATTTCCTATATAATCAAGGCATCATACATACATTGTGTATCTAATTCAAATCAATTCATGTAATCCATGTAATAATATTGAGGCTTAATAAAAAAGTTTGTGCCCATAATTATCAATTATTTTTCTCTTTATAATCTCTAGTGGAAGGTATAGTTTTGGTTCTAAAATTTATCCTAGACTATTGAGCCAATTGATGACTCTAATAGCATTCTTATGAGAATCCTTTGGCATCACATAAGTTATGGAATTTTTAAATCGAACTACCATTAGTATTTTCATTTTTTTATTTAAACCAACATGAAGATTCCCACCCAATTATTCACATGAGATAAAAGAGACGTGAAGAGAAGATCCTTCTCCCAATAATATCTACACTTCAAATGGAATTGAAAGTTTTTATTGTGGGACCATTATAGAATTAAAAAGTACCAAATTGGAGTTAAGTGGAGTCTTCTCCATTAGACCTCTTGCAAGATCCTTAAAATAATTTATAACATAAAATTTACTTTTAGAATTACAAATTAGGAAAAAATTGTTTTCTCTCATATATAATTATATTCTTCATATTTAATAGAAAAATAGGGATTACCACCATGAATGAAAAAGATGATAAAGCACTAGATCTCTTTTTCTTATTAAAAAAAATCAATTATGAGGGCTAAAAGATGCAAATAACCCATTATTTATACTAAATTAGGAGATTAACCCAAAAATTCAAAGAACTAAGGCCAACACTAGATCTGGAAAGAAAGATAATTAAATTCCCACCAGAGTGAAATTAAAAAATTAGGGTCTCATTAAGGAAGGACCCATTCACCACCAAAGGAAAATAGATCATGGCTAAGTTTCTAGGACCAAGCTTTAGGGAGTTGAAAGAGGGACAAAAATCCATTCTAAAACAACTGAGAAAAGTGAGTCCTATTAAGGGAGGACCCATTCACCATCAAGGGTGAATGGGTCCTGGCTTAGCTTACCAAGACCAAATTTTCACCGTTGACGAAATAATTTGATATTTAATTTATATATGATGGTTGGGAGAGATCCTTGGGAGATGTCAAAATTAAGGCCTAAAAGGGGGTTAATAACTCCACTTAACCACAATGAATTAGGACCACCTAGATAAATATGAAAGTGCTTTAAAATACTTTACAACACTTAGACAAGGTATACATAATGCATATTTTGTTTAGAAAGGGGCCCATAAGGCTTAATTAAGCAAATAAGTCCTAGAAAAGTGTGAAAGTGTGTTACAACACTTCACAACACCTTTGCAAAGGACAAATTAAAGCATGATTTAGTCAAATAAAGGTCCTAAAATGATGTTTTCAAATTTCTAAAAAACATTACAACACAACTCAAAGACACCATTAGTCTAGTTTTAGTGTTAATTATCAAATCAAGCAAGAAAAATGGTGCTTTTACCATTACTACATTTTCCTCCCACTTTAGTGAGAGGATGACCCCATGTCAAACTCACTTTAAAGAAGACATCCAATACACTTATGTATGCAACAATAAAAAAAATACATGATCATACCCTATCAAATTCTAAGAAAAATAAAGAAAAACAAAGGATCAAGCACAACCGATTCAACGTGATGTGAGGCAGTGGTTGTTTGTACATAACAAACACTGCTCACTCAGGGGCCATAGAACTTCAGGTCATCCATGGGGTGAGTTTATCCAAAAATATGTATGCTCACTCTAGGGTAGTGGAACCTCAGTCTATCCACTAGGTGAGTTGTCCCAATGAAGTGGTTTAGTGAGAAAAGCATGCCAATGTATCATATTCCCATTGTATAATGAGAAAGTCAAGCAATTGTATTGACTTCCCATTATATAAACTGAAGCACCTAAAATCTGCAAATGACTTAAACCTCAAACATAGGTTAGTTACATGCAAAATTATCAAGTACCCCTATGAAATAACATGTAAATGCTTAACAAAATGTAACCAATAAAAGGATTAAAAGAAATTTAAAAGCATAACATGTACCTATTCCATATTGGATTGGTGTCAATTGTGTCAATGACCCTTTCTCAATCCTTGCTAAAACTCAAGTGATGCAATGCAATGGTGATGCGAAAAATTAGTTATCAGTTTAAGAGAGTAACTTTGCATGAGAGTGTAGATGAGTTGATGAAGAATGAGGCCTTTCATTTATAGATTTTCAAGTTGGAAGAGAGCTCAAAATAGAGCAATGTGGGATAATGATTTGGCTAATGAGATGAAGCCACTTGTCATATTATGGTAAGTTGAGGAATGTGCAAGTTTTGGCCAATGTGCCAAAGAGGGGGAGATTCAATTTTGAAATTGTGACTTAAATGTTGAGAGGGGGACATGAAAAATAGAAGTTATTGCAATGTTGGAAGGGACAAGTCAACTTGTCTTCATATTCAAACTTGAGGGAATATTCCATTTTTATGCCAAGTTGAAAGAAAATGATGAATTTATAAATGAATTAAAATGATTTATTGGTGCAAGTGGGAAAAGATAGAGGATGTGATGGGTATTTAGATTAGGTTAATCAGGATTAGTTTAACTTAGATGATGATTATGATTTTCACCCATTTGACTTAATATTTTGATTTATTTAAATCAAGAGGATAAATATGAATTTTGAGATTTAATTAAATAAAGTCTTGATTTATTTAATCAAGAGGGAATGATAGGCTTAAATTAAATAAAGTTAATTTATTCAATTTAAGTGGATAATCCTTAGAGATTGAATTAAATGAACCTGATTTTCCTAATGAATGGATTTAATGAACTTGATTAACTTTATGAGTGGATGAAAGTGAACTTGGTTTACTTGATGAATGGACTTAATTGAATGCATGATGCTAATTTTGCATGTCTACATTTTCCCTCTTTGAAGCAATTACTTGTATTTGGTTCAAAGAATAAAATTACTGATCAAAATTCAAAATTTCTGATTTTTGGTTGCCCTAGTGGAAAGAAGTACACTAGTACATTTTCCCCTAGAGATCGAGCGAAAAGATTCTATTTGGTCGATCTTGCAATAAAGAGGTTCAAACTGGATGGTTATGGATGATGATGCAAATGAGATAGTTTTAAGATGCTTAGAATAACAAATTATATTATGATGATATATGTGAGATGGATGAGATGAATGATGTGATATGCTATGATTATGCAAATGTATGATTTTATGAGATGCCTAGACTAATAGATCTATATTATGATGATGATCATGCATGTGAGATGATATGCCGACTGCTGATGGTTTGTGGATGTAGGATGGATGCACTGGTGATGATGATTAATTATTCATGATGTGATGTTAGTGTGGAAAAGAAGACATTAGATGATGACAAGAGGATCCAACAAGCCAACTTTATGAGATGATGATGAGAAATGATGATGATAGATGATGATTTGCTTATCAAGGATTTGGATTTTAAAAGGTTCACTTACCTTATGTTTGATAACATGCATAAGCATGATGCATCAAGGTATAAAGGACCAGGATGGCGTTGTACTTAGTGTGATGGAATTTGACTCGACAGATAGATAGGAGTATTCTTGTTCACAACTAACATACAAAAAATTGATAGGATGCACTTTAGAAGTTTCAAACATCTCAGACCAAAACACGAAAGGTATAACCAATCAATGCAATAGTCAACAAGTTGTCCAAAAAATCCTCTATACATATCTAACAAAGCAAGTATTTGCCAAGTTATTTTACAAGAACATCCAACAAGCACAATAGACAAAAGATAATGAGCGTTGCCCCATTTCTATCTCTAAATCCTTCGTTCAGATATCATCGAGAGGTCCTTGGACTAAGCGCAATAAGATAAGTCAAAAGAGGAAGATAAAGCACACAAACAAGTTGATGTTCTTCAATACCACTAACGAAAAGGGAATGTGTTTTTAAGGATAGGAACCAAAACTATTGCCAAAAGATAATGCCAATTGTAGCAAGGATACATCCTAGGACATGTTTGTGGATGGCGACACATCATTTCATTTATCCAAAGTGTTCTTTTTGATAAATAATTCCCATTGTAGGAAGGATTCATCCTAGGACATGATGTTATCAGATGTTTGATATGTGACTAATTGGATGATGGACTATCGACACAATGAACTAACCAACTTGTTTATGTACTGACTTAAACATGAGACTTGACATTTTTGAGTGTTACTTTTAACCTGCTAGACTTGTTTCTAACTGTTTCACCAAAGGTTGAGGATGACATCAGTTTATTATGGATGGTGTTATTGTGAGAGAAAGTGATAGAAATGGATGGTTTTTCAAATATTTGGATGTTTTCAGTTATTTTTGGTATTTTTTGAGATTTTGAAATGTTTTTGATTTTTTGATTTTCCAATGTTTTGGTTTGAACAAAGATACTAACAAGACCTATCCTAGGGGCCTCAGGGGCTTATCAATAGATTAGTACCTCGTTATGGGACGACATGTGATTGTGGTTCGATCATGATATACATGATGAGATGTTAGTTTATTATACAAAGGACTAACCTAAGTATCAGGGGATGATCAAAATCAACCTTGCCTACGTTCAAGGCTCAGATCATAGTTTGACAAGATGACTTTGTTTTGACTTTTTGAATGAATTTTTGACCTATTTTTGGGATTTTTTGATATGTTTTGATTTTTTGGACTTTTTGATGTTTGATGTTTTTGGATTCTTTAGTTTACCTCTTTTTTTGGATTTTCTGATTTTTGATGTTTTGGATTTTGACAGGACTTTGGAATACGCAGATACGATCAGATGAAATGTACTGACAAACTACTGATAGCGGCCTGGATGGGTCCCAAGTAGCACTAGGAGAGGTCATGATATGAAAATGGGACCAAGCTATGGTGGCGTGGATACAGTGGATGGTGATGGATGCGGATCTAGATGGGATGGATGGAGACAATAGTGAGTCTATGGATGAAAGTATATTTAAACCTTTCTTTCGTTTTCCGCAGAAGGTGTTGTCAGGTATGCCCTTTGAAGTGGATTTATTCACTGAAGGACAATTTTTTCTACTATTTTGATCCTGATTTTTTGGTTTCTTTTTTGGTTTTGTTCAGATTCTGTTTGCAGTTTCCTTGATAACCATTTTTCTGATTTTCTTTATGGTTTTGGTTCTCACCTGATGTTGAGATGGGGATTGTTTCATGGGTTCTTACAGAGGTTCCCCTTTGGGTGTTGATAATTGATATGCCCTTGATTTGTAACTTGTTGTGATGATGAATGGTCCCAGCCAATTGGGTTCAAATTTTCCTTTACTGCTTGGGTTTGGGACATTCTTCTGATTCTCTTTTAATACTAGTTCTTTGACTTGGAAGGTCCTGCTTCTGATTTTCTTATTGTAACTCCTTTTGAGTCTATTCTAATAGACTTGTAAATCATTCAAAGCATCTATCTGTCACTCATCTAGTAGCTCTAGCTCATTCAATTTTGACACTCAGTAGTCTTCATCAATGACGAGGTTTTGTAGTGATATCCTGAGGGATGATAGCTTGATCTTTATGGGGAGTACTACTTCTAATACGTAGACTATGGAAAAAGGGGTGGCATCGGTGGGAGTGTGCATGCTAGTTCGATAGGCCCAGAGGGTCGGATTAAGCTATAAATGCCAATTACGACATGCGTCATTGACTATTTTCTTGAATATTTTTAGAATGGTCTTGTTTGTAGCTTTTGCTTGGCCATTTCCTTGGAGATAGTATGGGGTGGAGAAGCAATGCTAGATTTTTATTTTTTCACATAAGTCACGAACCTCCTAATTTTTGAATGGTGTCTTATTATCTGAGATAATGGCTTTTGGAACACCATATCGACAAATAAGATAGTTCAATATGAACTTTGAAATCTGCTTCCCAGTTATGTTCGTCATGGGTATGGCTTCCACCCACTTAGTAAAGTACTCCGTTGCAGTTATGATGAATTTGTGGCCATTAGATGAAGTGGGCATGATTTTTCCAATGAGATCAAGTCCCCACTGCGAAAAGGGCCATGGTGTGATGATAGAATGAAGCTCTTGAGCTGGAGCATGGATGAGGTCCCCATGTTGCTGACATTTGTTGATGGTGTTTTTATGCACTTCTCAACATAGCTAGTGCATAGGTGCACTACCTCTCTTGAAAGACAATCTCCCACAATCAAATTGCAGAACACTATCCTAAGGTCTCTCGGATGTCAGGTCATGACAGTGCTTAGATACCTAGTAGTTTGATGTGATTCGCTGGAATCACAAGGCGGTCTTACAGGAAATACAAAGCAAGGACACAAAGCATGGAAGTTGGATCTTGAAATGGAGTTCTTAGGATGGGAATTTGTTATGCACTAGTTGTAGGTTCAAACAACAATCTTGGACTCCATATAGTTGTTGGATTTGGCTTTAGAATGTGCAATGAACTTTAGCATAGGTTAGTTCTTAAAAAAAAAAAAGGCGAAGGGAAGGAAAAGTTTCTAAGTCTGCAACTAGCTATGAATTGTGACAATGGAGATCCTGCAATGGACAATTTCTTAAAACAATATCCCACTTAACCAAGGATTTCACAATATCATGGAAATTGTGCTATATTCTAAGGGCTGTAGATATTTCATCATTCATCCACCACATACATGCATGAATCAAAGATAAATGTTTGGAGTAGCTTTAAAATCAAGTCCAGGCTAACTTTGCACAGCTATCTACCATCAGCAAATAGCAAAAAGTATGGACAAAAAAATCATCAAGATGGCAGAAATTTGCATGATCACCCAATAGCATTCCTAAGATCTATCCAAAGAAATAAGATAACTAACTAAACAACAATAGAATCTAAGTCAAACATCTTACATTGAAGATTGAATCAAGTAACATGGGAGAAACCAAGAAAATACACCAAGTCAATGCTTTTCTTATAAATTTCTATAGCATGTCTTTACAACAACTCAACTCTCTTTCACAAATGAGAGGAGTGCCCTATTTATAGTTTCCAAAAAGTAAAATGAATGGCCAAGATTCATTCTCATTGTGTAGCAAAGATTCATTACAAAATAGGGTTTCACCTACCCCCAAATAGATCACAATTTAAAATTACATTTTTGTCCCTTCCCTATTTCGTCTTCTAGCTAATGGCACTGTAACTCTTTCGTCCTTTAGCAACTTGCTATTGTTTGTTGTAGCTACTCTTTAGGAAGGTCTTCATCTTTGGCTAGGCTGTCCTCCTGCTCCTCGGAAGCTGTGTGTTCTATGCATTTGAGGATGACTGCCTGGAGCTTGTCTATTTTGAGGATTTCACATCGCAATGCCTAATAGCTCCATTCCTTAGCATTTTCTTCCAACCTTTTCCAATCTTCATCATACTTCGAGCCTTGGTCTCTGAATAGCTCTAATTGGTCGAAGACGCAGGTAGCAAAACTCAGGAACTCCGTTGTGATTTCTCCAGCTGTCCCGTCCTTCATCTTCTCCTAAAAGTATGGTTTGATCTTCTCTAGATCCATTTGCACAGTGGGCATATAATAGCCCGTCATCAGCTTAAGATATTGGGCACATTCTGCCTGGATTTCCTTGATCCACTCAATGTCTGGATCCACCTTGCTCAGGATTTGCTCCAACCTCTCCTTCTAGTTGTCGAAGTCTCTGCGCTACACATCCATTAGACAGTGATCTTCTTTTTTAAGCTCTAGCTCCTCCTCCATCGTGGCCTTAGGCATTTGAAGGATAGATTTGATCCTTGGGAAGGTGGAGTCGTAGGTTCTAGGGAAATTGGTGCAGAGCCTCTTTGTGCCCTCGAGAGACTGTATTAAGTCCAAGAACTTGTTGGCTGTCCACACAGCATTGCTGATTCCCATGTTCCCGAAAAATGAGATTTTTCAGAACCAGTCCTTGGTGGTTTTCTCCAAGTTCTTCCTTCTCTCCATTTTGTCGATCTGCTCTTTGGAAAGGAACTGTGGTGTGGCCGTGGAGGTGATGGATAGGTCATCCACTAAGGACCATTGTTGTATATAATCCGTTAATGTTGCAACCTGTGCCTTGAGCTCATCCTTGGAGATCTTATCCTACTTTATCAGGTGCACCACTGTGGCCACCGACTCCTCAAGGTGCTCGACCTTCTACTCTCTGGTTGTAGTCCCCAAGTCAATGGTAGAGATGTTATAGCTTACCCCACCCCGACCAACAATAGGCGTTACAATTTATGCTGCTCGGGAGCTGAAAGCATCCATTATTATCTTGGATCGGACCTTGGGCTTCTTCTCCTTCTTCGTCGTGATCTTAGATCGAGCCAAGATGGCCTCCAACCTTGCCCTTGGGTCCTTTAGCACTGGGATCATTTTCTCAAGTTTCCTTTCCAACCATTCGGGCACAATAGAATTACCCTTGGGTGAATCACGGCTACCCTCGCCCTTCTCAGTCAAAAGCAAGACTTCTACTTTCTTTTCCTTTTGGGATTCACCTTTTTCTTTGGTAGCATCCTCCTCCTCTTCGTCGGAGTCATGAACAAATATGAGGCATTTGACAGGCAGCTTGGTGGATGATTGTTGGATGGGAGTATCTTCTTTTGATGCTTTTTCTTCTTTCTTTTCCTCAGTACCCTCGGCATTGGGGCCTTTGACGACACGGGCTTCAGCCTTGATTAACTCCTTTATCTGTTGCTCTTCTAGTGGCTGCCCTTCTTCACCATGTGGTGACTCTTCTTCCTCTGCCCTAATGTCCTTTAGCTGTCATGCCACTTCCTCATCAAACGTCTAGATGATTTCCTTAGCACCCAAGCCATCCTCCTCATCCCCACTCGTAGAAGAGACTGTCTCCTCCTCCTCATAGACCACCCTATCGATGGTTCGGTGCTCATACTTAGGATGCTCATGATACTCCTCAGCCTCCTCCTTGATAGACTTCGAGGCTTCCTGCTCTCGCTCCTCCAACTCCTTTGAGATTTGCATTGTCACCTCCATAACTGGTGGCCCTGTCGGCGGTTGTGAAGGTTGATCCATTGCAAGGACCTAGGCAAGGGCTGCTTGGAGAGTTGGATCCATTAGGATTTGGGAGAGCTTAGGGGGAAGGTTTTGCATATGTCTCGTAAGAGCCTCGGGCATAGTGGTAGTAGGAATAAGCAACGTTATTGTTGTCAGAGGAAGTGATGTAATTGGCGACATGGTAGCAGAGGAAGGGGGAGTGGTCATACCGGAAGAGGAATCTATGACAACTACCGACCCATCTAGGGGTGAAGGGGCAAAATGGATAGAAATGTCCACTGCCAGCGAAGATGTGACAGCCATAGCTAGGGAGGCGGGCAGTGCCACAGGAGGGGCAAGGAGAGTCAATGGAGGCTACAATTCTATTGTACCCACATCTTGTTTAAGCCTTTTGGGAGACGAGCCTCTCGTTTCTTTCTTCGCTTGGGCCTTGGGATCGAGAGACTGCGTGGTCTCTGTTCCTTTTCTTTTCTAGGGCCTGGTGACCAGAGGAGATTGGGAGGTCCCGCCAGTTGATGTGGTGGTAGCAACATCCTCCATGGCACTCGGCTTGATTTTGAGCACCTCATAAGTTAGGACCACTCCTTATCGCTTTAAATCTGCCACCTACCCATCGATCCACTCCTTGGTACGAGTTAGGATGGGCTGGGTTATGGTGTCTAGGTCATCAACCTCCTGTTTATCATAGTCGATCAATGGTATTGGCAGGTTGGAAACCATAGGGTACCTCGGATGCATGATTGTGGACTCGTCCTCCTCGACTTGGTCTGGTACCGAGAATGGTTGCACCCTTCTCAAGAACTCCACAGTCATGCGCATGTAGTGCCTTATGTGCACCTCTTTGTCGTCCTGGCAGTCAGCCCAGAAATATTCAATATGATATTGGTGGGCATAGGCCAGCCCCAGTGCTTTCCTGATGTGGCCATGTGGGTCCATCCATGGACGAGTGGTATACCAGTCAAAATGGTACTCCTTCAGCTCTTTCTTAGAGTTACCAGCACATTGTGACATCTGCAGTTAATACATGCCCTGGCCAAGGGTCATGGGATAGGAGATCCCTACTATATGCTTGTTGTTGAAGATTTCCTATAGGTGTTGGAGTTGCTGAGAGAGCTCCAAGAGGATGATTCTATCATTGGGGTATCGAGGCAATCTATTCAGCCTTTCAGTGAAGCCCTGGGCCCAAATGTACGTAAACTTTGGGAACTAGATGAAAAGAAAAGAATATTGCTTTAGAAGCACTTTGGCGCTATGCAAGACCCTCCTCTCAAAGTCTCGAGTGATCAATCTGATGATATGTCCAATGAAGGTGTCGTTCACCCTGCAGTATTCTTTCTTGAAATTCTGGTACTAGAGCTGGGGATATTTATCAAATGGTTTGCGTGCTCTCTTCTACCCCTGATCGGGTGCCACGAGCAATTTGTTGTACTGTCTTTGATCTGCTAGGGAATAGACAAGGTAGGAGGTCATATAAAACTTGGATCTCTTCTTCACATTAACAAACTACTCATGGAAGCAGTTGCTTATAATTCCTCCCCAATAAAATGAGACCTTCGTTGTGATGTCTTTTTTTCCTCACAGGATCTGCTGAATGAAGTAGGCCATCCACTCCTAGAAGTAGGTGGCCATTGGGAGACCCATAACCCTGCTCAACATAGTTACCAGGTCATGGTAATCCTCGTGGAAATTGCTATGGAGCTCCTGGGGAACCTTCGCAGTGCTGACTCATTTTTCCTTAAGATAATGGAGGTATATTGACTTCTTACATCCTGTTAGGTTATTATCCCACGCCGCTAAACATTCTCCTAATGTGGGGACCTCCATTTGTTGGAACATGGGAATGTGGAATGTTTTGGTGATCCCTTCTGGTGACATATCTATGAGAATGTTTCCCTCCTTATCAACAGTTGTTCTGGTATCAGTTTGGTAGGCTTCTCGGTAGGCCATGACCAATTCAGGCACCACGAGGGATGGAGGGAAACTGGCAGCCTTAGCTATGCCACTTTTCCTTATCAATCTGACATTCTTTGTTGTTGGGGTGACCCTGACACTTTGTATGAATTCATCTATATCCACCTAGCCAATGTTAGTGTCTATGATCTCCTTCCAGTCTGTAGTGACCTTTGAGTGAAGTGGCTCACCTTGGAATTGATACTTCATTTGGTGTTTGTCTTCTTTCCTTTGAGGGGTCCTTTCTGACTTCTTACCCTTGTCCCCTTTGGTGGAAACCCCTGAAGTTCTTGTGCATGATTCCATATATCCTGCAAACAAGGACAAAGTTAGCACAATAGATCATCAAAAGCATTCATGTTAGTCCATATCTTGAAAACAATATCCATTTCAAATAATCAACCAAGCATATCATGAGCTTTCATCTCAAGATGTTATTGATTTTTCATTAAGGCATTTGGACAATCTGGGCTTAGAGGGCCAGACTTCCCTGGCAGGAATGCTGTTTGGAAGGGAAAATGCAGCCAAAAGCTCCTAGAGACTTTCTTTGGTCACATTTTAATATTTTAAAAGGTTCATGATAAAGAGGACCAAAATTTAGCATATGGGTTGAGGTTAGATCTCAGATTTAGGCTCGTTAGGATCAATCTAGCAGGGCTCAGAGGTCTCATGCCAGAAAGCTATCAGGAGATGGCAGTTTGGAGGGGAAAATAGGTGACAGAAATCTGAGGACAAAAGTCTGAGGTCCAGGGGCTAGTGGGCCAAAGGGCAGCTAGTGTTAAGATTTCACAAATGAGGGCTCGGGCCGGTGGCACTGGAAGGATGCACGAACTTTGCCATTTTGAAAAAGAAAACATCTGATGGAAGCCCAGGAGGAGAAGCCCAGCATCCAGAGCTTGGCGGCATGCTTTTGGTTTTTTCTTTGTTGTGCAGCAATCGACGGGGTGGAACCCAGAAGCCGAGATGGTGGTCGGCATTTTCCATCTAGCAACGACGACGGACGATAGGAGTCCCGGGCTATGGGGCCCGGTGAGCAGAAGGGCCAGGGTGGAATTTCCCTGACGGCAGGAGAGCGGTGGACTTTCGAGAATAGAAGTCCCAGCACCAGGGCCTAGGAGGTGCATCAGACACGGACCCAAAAGCACAAGACAACATCGGAGTAAAGGCCAGGGTTCAGAGGTCGGACGACATCAATGAGCCTACCATGAGATCACTAGAAAAATAAACAGGGACATTCGGCGTTCAGAGCCTGAAAACTCGAAGGATGCGCGAATAAACCACCAGAGGTTAATAGCTTACCCGAAGGTGGAGACCTGAGGGCGGGACGCTGGGCGCAACTCGCTGTGGACAATGGAAAAACAAACGGGGAAACCCGGAGGCGGATCCCCAGGGTACCAGGCCTGAGAGGGCCAAAGAATGCATGCCGAGTTAAACCATTAGGAGCCAAAGGCAGACGGGAAGGCGGATCAAGCAGAACGTTATGCCAGACGAGCCAGACCCATGGTCGGTGGCAAAACAGCCAGGGAACCTTGGAGGTGGAACCCTGAGGTTCTGGGCCTGAGAGGCCTGACGGATGGATTCTCAGTTTTGAAATTCTTTGGTTAGGAGGATGCCAGGATCCGGTAGCCGGGAGGTAGGGGGAGGTTTGCATTGAGTTAAACGGCGGCATGCAAGCGGATACCTGGATGAAGAAGCCCGACGGGATGGGCCTGGAGAGCGATGTTTCCATCGGTAGGTGATCAAAGTTTTGAAACCAGACGGCGAAGGTGGGTTTCATGCCTGGGGTGGATATTCTCCCTGCATGAAGAACAGCCACGGCAATGACAAGTCTCAAATCGGTGAGTAGAGCATTTTAAGATGTTTGCTCAGTTTTCTAATATATGGGTATGGTGCACAATTTATTGTTCTATCACATTATACCCTCCTATCATTTTGTTAATTGATTTAAATCTCTCAAAATTATGAAAATGACGCTCAGGAGGGCAAACGGGTGGCCTACCTCAAACACGCTAAGTGGCGAGATGTAGGATCCACCTACGTTGGTCGAAATGATGCTGAGGGTGATGGTCATGATGATGTCGAAGAAAATGGGCTCCAAATGGAAATTTATCCAATTCACTCTAGTCTTGCAAGATGATAATGACCGGCCGAGTTGGGCATTTTATACCCCAACCGCCATAAATGTCTGCATTAAATGTAGGTACGACCGCAAAAAAAGTTGGTGAATTTGAATAGGTCAGAGATGGCGGCGGGAATGCCAGGGCCCGGTGGCTGGGGAGGCGTGATGAGATGGCCACTTTGAAGTTTCATGTTGGTTGATCAGCGACAGCAGGGAGTGGGTCAGGGCCCAGAGGGCGGGATGCCGCAGAAAATTTCACATGTTTATGGACAGCAGAAAGGGACTCAGACCCTGAGGTCTGGGATGATGTAGAGCAAAAGTCACCGAGAAACGGTGATCCCAGCACAGAAACCCGGAAGCAGAATTCCAGGCGGCTGGGCCTGACAAGGTTTGAGGCCATTGGCAGGGCCAAACTGCCAAAGGGACCCTGCAAACCCCCGGAGTGCAGCAAAACCAAAAAGAGGAGGCATGGTCGATTTATGATGGAACTTTGAAGTAACATTGACCATCTGAGACATCAAAAAGAGGGGCACGCAAAATGAGGCAGTGCCAAAAATGACCCGACAAGGAAAAAGAAAAGAGGGTCCCCATTTCGAATGGGGCATATGTGCTAAGGGCACAACAAATGGCAACTCCGCTGGAGAATGCTCCTGAGCATTCTAGGGATAAATATTCATTCAGAACCCAGAATTTTTGGTTTTGCAGACTAGGAGTGGCTTCCAAAGATGAATCTAGGAGAACGAGATCCTTAATTGGGTTAGCTTACAGGACATCTCAAAAGTGTGTGTGGTGAGTTCATTCCTTTCCTAGGGATAGTGACCAGGGTTACCAAGTCAACCGATCGAGCTACATAAATCGTCTAACACCAAAAGTAACCTCGAAATTGCCCCGCTGCCAGTCTGGCATCCATAGCCCCGATGGAGTTGTCACTACAATCTCATGGATATTGCTCTATTGTCGGTCGGGCATCCATAGCCCCGGTAGAGTTATCTGAACACCCATACTGTCATTTATTTCCTTTTGCAGAATTCTTTTGTTCCCTATTTTTTTGCTTTGATATTTCACTTCTCTTTTGCCATTTAGTTCAACCAAGTAAGCATTGAAGCCTACAATGGGTTTGAGACTGCAGTGGTAACTGGAGTAGACATGAGATTTTTCACTCACTAGGGTGTCATAACAACCATAGTACGGTCCTTCAGAAATTATTATTATGTGCTTTGTGCGAGATCCAAAATGTGTGTAAGAAGATGTAGCCAAGGGTCAAGTTCTGAGCAGAGTTCAAACAAGGAAATCATTCATGGACAACTTTCAAAGACAGATAATCAAGAGTGAATGTTTAGCTAAAGAATACAAAGAACAGACAGCAAAGTAAACCGCTTACCGGGAAAGCACGACCACCGCAAAGGAGCGGGAAAAACTTTCAAAACAAAACTGTCGGGAGGGAGAAAACAAAAAGGGTGACACAAACAAAACACAAGCAAGCAAGAAAGCAACTACCCTAAACCATGTACAAGTTATTTACAATAATGAGCTTGAATGAGCTCAAGCCTAGAAGTAATGCTTTAGGTGCTATCCATTGACTAGCAATGGGACATTCTCACCAGTTAAGGTCTTTAGGTGGAAGGCATTATCTCCCAAAATCTCAGCTATTTGAAAGGGGCCAAGCCAAAGCTTGTCGAATTTGTTGTGTCCCCCTTTCTTTTCATGGGCCTTGTCCCAATATAGGACCAAATCTACAATTCTAAAGGCCTTGATCTTGGCTTGGTGGTCGAACCATCTCTTAACTACGCCTTGATGCTTGGAAAATTTTTCTATTGCATGGTTTTAGACTTCCTCTAAATGCAAGAGCCCAGCTAGCCAAGCTTCCCTACGATCTCCTCTCTCATAAAAATCATTGATGAATTGAAGAGTAGGAATCTTCAGATGGATGGGGAATATAGGCTCTAGACCATAAAAAAGGTTGAACGGAGAATTGCCAAGGGTAGCCTTATGGTGAGTGGAATCAGCCCAAAGGATGAAATGGAGCTGGGTATGCTAGTCCTTAGGATTCCTATCTAGCAGCTTCTTGATCACAGTAATCAGATTTTTATTCATGGACTTAGCAAGGCCATTGCCCTGAGGGTAGTAATTAGATGAGAATTTAAGGAAAACCCCATAGTCAAACACCCAACTAGCAAATTTTAATGAAGAAAATGCAGGTCCATTATCATAGACCAAAGCATAAGGACAACCAAAGTGATTTAAAATGAAACTTTCTAGGAAATTCGTAACTACTTCAGTTGTGCATTGCTTACATACTATTGCTTCCGTCCATCTAGTATAATAATCAGTAGCAGTAAGAATATACCTATGTCCCACAGATGATGGAGAGCTTACCGGACCGATGAAGTCGAGACCCCATTGCACAAATGGCCTTACCTCTAGCACAGGCTGTAGTGGGACAACATCATTCTTCTCCTTGGTGGCAGTGGTCTAGCATGTGTGACATGAATGAACATGGAAATGGGCATCCTTGAAGATAGTTGGCAAATAATAACCAACTCTCAATATCTGATGTGTTGTGGAAGAACCAGAACCATGGACGTGCCAAATTTGTTGTGAAACTCTTTCAAGACCCGATTTGCTTCTTCCTTGTCAAGGCATCTCAAATAAATGCCTTCATAGTTTTTCTTGTAGAGAATGGAACCCTGCAGCATGTAGCCATTACTTTTCAATCTCAGGGCCCACTTTTGGACTCCTTGCAGGTGTGGCAGACACTTATGGTTCAGTAGATAGTAGATGACATTCTAGTACCACTCTCCTGGGGAGACATCTTTATGTTGGTATTGCTCCAGAGTGAGTTCAGGTCCAGCTTCTGCTACTGTTTCAGAAATTGTTCGGTGACAACCTGCTCTCTCACCAGTTTTATCGGTTGGATCTGCATATCATACTCTTGGAGTAGGGTGACCCATTTAGCTCTTCATTCACCCAATTCATTTTGCATGAGAAGCATTTTTACTGTTGGGTCGGGGACAATGGAAAACACTTTATTACGTAGGATATAGTGTCTAAATTTCTTCACTCCTCTGATGAGAGCGTACGCCTGCTTTTCAATGTTGTGATAGCATAATTTAGCATCCTTGAGGGGAGCACTCATAAAGGTGATCGGGTGCTCGTTTCCTTCATCATCCTTCTGGGTCAACATGCTAGCACAAGAATGCTCTGAAGCAAATGAGTAGATGTAACATGGCTTCAGATAATCTAGGCTAACTAACAGAAGTGCCTCAACGATAGCCCGTTTGATTTCTTCAAAGGATTGTTTGGCATCTAGTGTCTATTCAACTTTGGCATCTTGTTTAAGCATGGCATTGAGAGGTTTAACAATCTCCGTGAAACCTGTGATGAATTTTCGAATGAAGTTGATCTTTTCAAAGAAAGATTTTAATTCCTTCTTGTTGCCTGGGGGCTGAATTTTGAGTAAGGACTCAATGCACTCAGGATAAATGGAGATTCCTTATTCTGAAATAATGTGCCCGAGCAATTTTCCTTCAGTCACTCTGAAAATGCACTTCTTGGGGTTAAGGGAAACCCCAAACTCTCTACATCTCTGAGATACCTTCCATAAATCAGAGACGTGATCGCCTCATCTTTTAGAGAATACGGTCAAATCATCCATGTAGATGATTATGCACTTGCCAATTAGGTCCTTGAAGGTGATATCCATGGCACGTTGGAAAGTGGCACCGGCGTTGATAAGCCAAAAAAACATTCTTCTATATGTGAACGTCCCCCACTTAGTGGTGAATGCCGTCTTGTGACGATCCTCATACTGTACCATTACCTGGTTATACCCAGAGTACCCATCTAGGAAAGACATCATTTGAGAGTCATTGACGACCTGGAGCACCTTATCCAATGAAGGTACTAGATAGTTGTCTTTCTCCGAGGCGCGGTTCAGATTGTAAAAATCTACACACAATCTAATCTCTCCATTCTTTTTCCTGACTGGGACCAAGTTGGCCATCCACGTGGAGTGCTTGACTGAAAATATGATTCCTGTTGAGAGAAATTTCTACACCTCCTTGTAAACGACAGGCTCCAGCAAGGCATTGATAGGGCATTGCCGCTGGCAGAATGGCCTCACTTCTGTCTTGAGGGGGATGGTGTGTGTAATGATGGACGTGTCATAGTTTTTTAAATCTTCATAGCTCCATGCCACCACATCATTGTACCTTCGCAATGCATCTGTGATCCCCTTATTTTCCTCTTTCGTGCAAACCTTTCTGATAAAAACATTCCTGATCTCCTTGGCTGTCCTAAGGTTGTGAGTATCGCACTGGTTGCTTATGGCCTCCTTTCTCATTTGCTAATCCTAATCTCTGATCTGGTCCATGTCGAATATGTGTTCCAGCTGAACCATGCCTCTAGGGATCATATTAGTTTTGAGGTTGATAACCCCCTCTATGGCTAGTTCAGCCTCCTGTGGATCAGCTTCATCAATTATTTGAGCTGCGAAGACATTGGAACTTGTGATGAACTGAAGGATATGCTTGTCATCATTAAAGACTTGCAAATGGGTAACATTATCTGGAACTGATGGCATGGATGTTAGCTCAACAGTGAATTTCTTGAGCCCAGACAAAGAGAGGGGTTGTAGAGTGTTGGCTGCTTGAGCTAAGGCATCAGCTATATGATTATGAGTATGAGGGATCAGTTGTACGTTGAATGCACTAAGCTCTCTAAGAGATTCCAAACCCTATGCCTATAATTTGTGAGTCTTTAGTCATGACAAGAATATAACTTTCTGACCTATTTAACTACAACCTCAGAATCCTCAAAAATTTGTAGCATTTTTTACATTTTTCTTCAAAGCCATGAGAAGGCCAAGAACTAAGGCCTCGTATTCCACTACGTTGTTGGTACAATAGAACTGCAATTGGTGGGTAATGAGAAATGTCTTACCTATTGGGCTGATGAGTTTGAATCCAACTCCAGCTCCTTGCTTGGATTTTGATCCATCAAATTAGAGCATCTAGTACGTAGAGGATTCCTTTTCCTTATGTCTGATTGAGCTTCTGTTCCCTTTTGGCTGGATGGCTAGCCCTGTGATCTTAAGAGAATTTTTTGGTTTGATGCAATGATCAACAGGCGGTTCTACTAGTGCCTCCTTTGGCGTTTCCATCTGAGGAGCAGCTGTTTTTCTAACATGTGCAACCACTGCTTGACACAAGCAACAATCAAATTTAGAATGTGCAGCATTGTGAACCTTGCACCAGTTTGGCAACAAGAGATCCTATAAATTCATTTGGGCCCCTAGGCTGAGTTGATCCCTCATGCATTTTTCCATGAATTCTTGGAAGCCATTGAGTAGTCCCCAGTCATTGTCTTTATCAAGCCCCTCATCGGCTTCTACCAAAGCTTCTGTGTCTAGGAGCATTCGTGTAGAATCGGTCGAAGGACTGCACAACACCAGCAACACTTCATCCGCACGTTCTTCCTGAAGCCTGACCTCATTTTGGTAGGCAAAAGGGCGATAATTCCTTAAATCGATCTCGGTAAACAACACTTCACTGAGATTATTATATTCTGTGATCATGTACTTCATACGGGGTTCACGGTCGATACAGATTTGATTTGGCAGCCCCTTCCATGGCAGCCAAATGTGAGAAAGGTCTGTGGCAGTGTATCCATTCAATGCCTTAGTGAATTCCCTTCCTAAGATAATTCCATATGCATTAGGAATATCAGCCACTTGAATATCAATGACCTGTTATATCCGCAGGTCTGTAGCAATCTACATCGGGATACGGTTTATTTCACCCATGATATTGATCTCCATTTTTTCCAACTAGGTCACCTTTCTCTTTGAAGGCGTGGGAGTGATGCCAAGAGCCTTGCAGATAGCCAAGGGAATGACATTGGCAGACGCTCCTGAATTGAGCAGACAGTTATGTAGGTTCTTCCCAAAGACCCTAATGGTGGTCTAGAAAGGTGGAGTTTCAGGTATCTCTTGGAGGATGCTCGTAGGCATGTCCATGTGAGCTATCTGACCTTTGTTCTTATCATTTTCCATATCCCTAGTTTTCCTAAATAGCTGGTCCTTGGAAAGCTGCCTATTGGCCCTTTCTAGCTCCTTTTCAACTTGTTTACTTGCAGACTAATTCATGGGAACATCCTTCCTTTTCCTGGCATTATCCTGTATCTCCAGTTCTTTCCTAGGCTCTTCAAAAGTAACCCTTTTAGCTGGTGTTTTTTGCGTTGTACTAGAGGATGGAGTCCCATTAAGAACCCTAAAGAAGATATGCCTCACAGTAGGGACTTTGAGCAATTCAAAGGCTGATAAGCTGATTTTTACCTTCTTGAACTCTTCAGCCACATATTCACCCATTTGTTTTATTTCTGAACTAAAATTTTGGCCTATAGCAGAACTAGGAGGTTGGGCCTTCGTTTGACTAGACAAATTTTGGGATTGGCCTTGAAGCTGATTTTGTGACTGGTTTTGAGATCCGTTCTTGTTAAGGTATTGGGTCGGTATGTGAGGGAGCCCAGGGTTATTACTAGCATTTAGATCAGGTAGGGTTATAAGGAAATAGGAAGTTGATCATTGATGAAACATATGGACCTCATCTACAAATGGTTCTTCTTCATCTACCAGACCATTATCTACTGAATCAAAGAGCTGAGCCAAAGTTTGTTCATTACTTACCTCTTGCGCTTCCTCACCCTCAATAGGAGTAGACTTGACCTTGGGCTTGTTGCGATCACCTCGCGGAAATGGCGCTTGATTGACCATGAGATAGGAGGAATTAAGGGCTTGGATGGGACGATGTCCCTACAGTTGGCATTGTCAACTACATTTTGTACCTCCACCTGGAAGATTTCAGCAGCTATCTAGAACTTGGGACAATCCAACTCAAAATGTCTGCTGGTTTTGTGAAGTTGACACCACTCGGATAAGGCCTCCTCGGCCAGGTATACACCACTAGATGTTTTGTCATTGCTTTCCGGTTGATTGAAAGGTGTAGGGACACCACCATTATTGGGCCTAGTGTTCCATGTGCAATTCTGCCTCTGAGAGGGTCTCCTTTCTACATTTTGATTGGCGTTTTGCCCCCTATCATAATTCTACCTAGAGGAAGTACCTACTTCTCGATTATCCCTGCTGTCGCTATTATCTCGATTGTCCTGGTTAAGGTTGACCTGGAAATTACTCTGGGTGGATTGCAACTGGTTATTCTAGTTCTTTAGGTGTGTCATTTCTGTGGACATCTTCTTTATCATCTTAGTCAGTTCCTCTAACTTGTCTTTCTTAGTCGCGCTTCCAGGAAATGGCACCATATTTTGGAGAAAAGTAGGTGGGGCCGCTAGTTGATTCTGATAGGCTAGAGGAAAATTTGGTCCTAATAGGTACAATGGTGCCCGGGGCTATTGGGAATACGCTTGCTATTGTGGAGCAATTTGATAATAGTTATACTGCTGTTGGGGCTGCAAATAGGAAGGCACGAGAGGCGCATAATTCAATGGCTACTCTAGATGTGGTACCATAGGCAATTGAGGCACCTAGTTCATAAGAGGGGTTTGATGAGAAAACACCTGATTAAGCCACTGAATCTGCATTGGGTGGGATACCGGCCCCAAAGAATGCAGCGGGCCAGAAATATTTTGTCCCAAGTCCGCACTGGCAACAACGGCCTCTGCATAGGCGGTCACCAGAGTAGTGAGTGGTGGGCACATCCTTTTCACCAAGGCTAATGTGAGGTTGTCCAGTACTGCGTAATAGATCGGGAGAGCTGCTACATCATTATGGAGGTACAGGTCCTGAAGCCTTGTGTAGGCCCGATAGAAGTGGTCATTGAAAGAGACAATAGGTTCGTTAACTTCCCTCCTGACAGACATGAACTACTGGTAAAGCTCTGAAGGGCTAATGGAGATCTTGTATTTCTGCAGGAAGGCATTCTTCATCAGGTTCCATGAGGTAATGGATCCCCTCGGCAAGTTCATGTACTAATAGAAGGCCTCTTCCCCCAATGATATGCTCTTCAGTTGTTCTTTGCAGATCGCATGGATGAAACTTCGAACAAAAGCCCTCCGAATTCTTGGGCATATCATTGTAGACAAAAAAATGTATTAGCGAAGGGTTATGCGCCAACCAAGCCATGGAGGGTGGTAGAGGTGGTATTTTCTATTTGAAAATGGGGATTTGGGGCTGTATTTGCAACACAACAGCAATCTGAGGTTGCACTTAAGCTATGGTTGCCTAGACTGTGTCTTGGGTTGGAAGGGTTGGGAGAGGAGCAATCCCCTGGCTGTCGGAGATAGGAGGTGCAAATGCAGTTTGAGATGGATGGGTGGAAGATGAAGGCTAGCCAAATGAAGGTGAGGGTGAAATGGAGGTAGATGGAATGGAGGAAGAGGAAGAGGCAACGTTACTTCCTTGGGCTCACTTTGCCCTCGTTGGAGGCTGAAATTCTTCAAATTCTCCCTCGTTTGGCATTGACTCTAGAACTCTTTGAAATATTTCTAGGGAGAATGATCCGATTCGATCCAACTTCACTTTATCCCTTAACTTAGTATTTTCACTGTGGCCCTCCTTCTAGCACTAGTTCTGTTGATGGCGTTAGGAGGAGGAGGGCATAAAATGAATCACTTCTAATCTTCAGCTTTCTATTCCCAACATGTCAAACCCTCCTTCTAGCCCTAGTTCTGTTGATGGTGTTTTTATGTACTTCTCAACATAGGTAGTGCGTAGGTGCACTACCTCTCTTGAAAGACAATCTCCCACAGTCGAATTGCAGAACACTATGCCAAGGTCTCTCGTATGTCAGGTCATGACAGTGCTTAGATACCTTAGTAGTTTGATGTGATTTGCTGGAATCACAAGGCTATCTTACAGGAAATACAAAGCAAGGACACAAAGTATGGAAGTTGGATCTTTAGGATGGGAAGTTGTTATGCACTAGCTGTAGGTTCAAAAAACAATCTTGGACTCCATATAGTTGTTGGATTTGACTTTACAATGTGTAATGAACCTTAGCATAGGTCAATTCTTAAAAAAAGAAAAGGTGAAGGGAAGGAAAATTTCCTATGTCTTCAACTAGCTATGAATAGTGACAATGGAGTTCCTGCAATGGAAAATTTCTTAAAACAATATCCCACTTAACCAGGGATTTCACAGTATCATAGAAATTGTGCTACCTTCTAAAGGTTGTAGATATTTCATCTTTCATCCACCACATACATGCATGAATCAAAGATAAATGTTCAGAGTAGCTTTAAAATCAAGTCCAAGCTAACTTTGCACAGCTATCTACCATCAATAAATAGCAAAAAGTATGGACAAAGAAATCATCAACATGGTAGGAATTTGCATGATCACCCAATAACATTCCTAAGATCTATCCAAAGAAATAAGATAACTAACTAAACAACAATAGAATCTAAGTCAAACATCTAACATTGGAAATTGAATCAAGTAACATGGGAGAAACAAGGAAAATACACCAAGTTAATGCTTTTCTTATAAATTTTTGTAGCATGTCTTTACAACAACTCAACTCTCTTTCACAAATGAGAGAAGTGCCCTATTTATAGTTTCCAAAAGGTAAAATGAATGGCCAAGATTCATTACAAAATAGGGTTTCACCTACCCCCAAATAAATCACAATTTAAAATTACATTTTCATCCCTTCCTTATTTCGTCTTTTAGCTGATGGCACTGTAGCTCTTTTGTCCTTTAGCAACTTGTTATTTTTTGCTGTAGCTACTCTTCAGGAAGGTCTTCATCTTTGGCTAGGCTGTCCTCCTGCTCCTCAAAAGCTGTGTGTTCTATGTATTTGAGGATGACTGCCTAGAGCTTGTCTATTTTGAGGATTTCACATCGCAACGTCTAATAGCTCCATTCCTTAGCATTTTCTTCCAGCCTTTTCCAATCTTCATCATACTTTGAATCTTGGTCTCTGAACAGCTCCAATTGGTCGAAGGCATGGGTAGCAAAACTTATGAACTCCGTTGTAATTTCTCCAGCTGTCCCGTCCTTCATCTTCTCCTAAAAGTATGGTTTGATCTTCTATGGATCCATTTGCACAGTGGGCATATCATAGCCCATCATCAGCTTAAGATATCAGGCACATTCCGCCCAGATTTCCTTGATCCACTCAATGTCTAGATCCACCCTACTCAATATTTGCTTAAACCTCTGCTTCTGGTTGTTGAAGTCTCTGCACCACACATCCATTAGCCACTGATCTTCTTTTTTAAGCTCTAGCTTCTCCTCCAACGTGGCCTCAGGTATTTGAAGGATAGCTTTGATCCTTGGGAAGGTGGAGTCATAGGTTGTAGGGAAATTGGTGCAGAGCCTCTTTGTGCCCTCCAGAGACTGTATTAAGTCCAAGAACTTGTTGGTTGTCTGCACAGCCTTGCTGATTTCCATGTTCCCAATGAATGAGACTTGTCAAAACCAATCCTCGGTGGTTTTCTCCAAATTCTTCCTTCTCTCCATTTTGTCGATCTACTCTTTGAAAAGCAACTGTGGTGCGGCCGTGGAGGTGGTGGGCAGGTCGTCCACTGAGGACCATTGCTGTATATAATCTGTTAATGCTGCAACCTATGCCTTGAGCTCATCCTTGGAGATTTTATCCTGGTTTATCAGGTGCACCACTGTGGCCACCGACTCCTCAAGGTGCTCGACCTTCTGCTCTCTGGTTGCAGTCCCCAAGTCAATGGTAGAGATGTTATAGCTCACCCCACCCTGGCCAACCGTAGGCATTGCAATTTGTGTTGATCGAGAGCCGGAAGCATCCATCGTTATCTTGGATCGGACCTTGGGCTTCTTCTCCTTCTTCGTCGTGATCTGGGATCAAGCCAAGATGGCCTCCAACCTTTCCCTTGGGTCCTTCAGCACTGGGGTCATTTTCTCAAGTTGCCTCTCCAACCATTCAGGCATAGCAGATTTATACTTGGGTGAATCACAGCCACCCTCGCCCTTCTTATTTAAAGGCAAGACTTCTGCTTTCTTTTCCTTTTGGGATTCTCCTTTTTCTTTGGTAGCATCCTCCTCCTCTTCATTGGAGTCATGAACGAACATGAGGCATTTGACAGGCAGCTTGGTGGAAGGTTGCTAGATGGGAGTATCTTCTTTTTCTCCTTCTTCTTTCTTTTCCTCAGTACCCTCGGCCTCAGGGCCTTTGACGACATGGGATTCAACCTTGGTTAAGTAGTTTATTTGTTGCTTTTCTGGTGGCTGCCCTTCTTCACCATATGGTGACTCTTTTTCCTCCACCCCAACATCATTTTGCTACCATGCCACTTCCTCCTCGAGGTCCTCATCAAACGTCTGGATGATTTCCTTAGCACCTGAGCCATCCTCCTCATCCCCACTCTCAGAAGAGACTGTCTCCTCCTCCTCATAGACCACCCTGTCAATGGTTTGGTACTCGTACTTAGGATGCTCATGATACTCATCAGCCTCCTCCTCGACAGACTTCAAGGCTTCCTGCTCTCACTCCTCCAACTCCTTTGAGATTTGCATTGTCGCCTCCATAGCTGGAAGCCCTATTGGCGGTTATGAAGGTTGAGCCATTGCAAGGACCTGGGCAAGGGCTGCTTGGAGAGTTGGATCCATCAGGATTTTGGAGAGCTCAAGGGGAAGGTTTTGCATATGTCTCATAAAAGCTTCAGGCATAGTGGCAGTGGGAATAGGTGATGTTATTGTTGCCAGAGGAAGTGATGTAATTAGCGACATGGTAACAAAGGAAGGGGGAGTGGTCATGCCGTAAGAGGAATCTATGATGACTACTGACCCAGCCGAGGGCAAAGGGGCAAGATGGACATAAATGTCCACTTTCGACGGAGATGCGGCGGCCATAGCTAGGGAGGCGAGCGGTGCCACAGGAGGGGCAGGGAGAGCCAATGGAGGCTACAATTCTATCATACCTACTGCTTGTTTAAGCCTTTTGGGAGATGAGGCTCCCATTTCTTTCTTCGCTTGGGCCTTGGGATCGGGAGACTATGCAATCTCTATTCCATTTCTTTTCTGGGACCTGGTGACTGGAGGAGACTAGGAGGTCTCGCCAGTTGACGTGGTGGCAGCAACATCCTCCGTGGCACTCAGCTCACTTTTGAGCCCCTCATAAGTCAGGACCACTCCTTGCCACTTTAGATGTGCCACCTGCCTATCGATCCACTCCTTGGTACGAGTTAGGATTGGCTGGGTTATGGTGTCTAGGTCATCGACCTCCTGTTCATCCCAGTCAATCAATGGTATTGGCAGGTTGGAAATCGTTGGGCACCTCAGATGCATGATTGTGGACTTGTCCTCCTCGACTTGGTCTGGTACCAAGAATGGTTGCACCCTTCTCACGAACTGCACAGTCATGCGCATGTAGTGCCTTACGTGCACCTCTTTGTCATCCTAGCAGTTGGCCCAGAAATCCTCAATATGATATTGGTGGGCATAGGCCAGCCCCAGTGCTTTCCTGATGTGGCCATGTGGGTCCATCCATGGGCAAGTGGTGTACTAGTCTAAATGGTACTCCTTCAGCTCTTTCTTAGAGTTACCAGCACATTGTGATGTCTGCAGTTGATACATGCCCTAACCAAGGGTCATGGGATAGGAGATCCCTGCTATATGCTTGTTGCTGAAGATTGCCTACAGATGTTGGAGTTGCTAAGAGAGCTCCAAGAGGATGATTCTATCATTGGGGTATCGAGGCAATCTATTCGGCCTTTCAGTGAAGCCCTAGGCCCAGATGTACGTAAACTTTGGGAACTAGATGAAAAGAAAATAATATTGCTTTAGAAGCACTCTGACTCTATGGGAGACCCTCCTCTCGAAGTCCCCAGTGATCAATCTGATGATATGGCCAATGAAGGCATCGTTCACCCTGCAGTATTCTTTCTTGAAATTCTGGTACTGGAGCTAGGCAAGTAGTGCCTTACGTGCACCTCTTTGTCATCCTGGCAGTCGGCCCAGAAATCCTCAATATGATATTGGTGGGCATAGGCCAGCCCCAGTGCTTTCCTAATGTGGCCATGTGGGTCCATCCATGGGCAAGTGGTGTACCAGTCGAAATGGTACTCCTTCAACTCTTTCTTAGAGTTACCAGCACATTGTGACGTCTGCAGTTGATACATGCCCTGACCAAGGGTCATGGGATAGGAGATCCTTGTTATATGCTTGTTGCTGAAGATTGCCTATAGATGTTGGAGTTGCTGAGAGAGCTCCAAGAGGATGATTCTATCATTGGGGTATCGAGCAAATCTATTCAGCCTTTCAGTGAAGCCCTAGGCCCAGATGTACGTAAACTTTGGGAACTGGATGAAAAAAAAAGAATATTGCTTTAGAAGCACTCTGACGCTATGGGAGACCCTCCTCTCGAAGTCCCCAGTGATCAATCTGATGATATGGCCAATGAAGGTGTCGTTCACCCTGCAATATTCTTTCTTGAAATTCTGGTACTGGAGCTGGGGATATTTATCAAATGGTTTGCGTGCTCAGTTCTACCCCTGATCGGGTGCCACAAACAACTTGTTGTACTATCTTTGATCTGCTAGGGAATAGACAAGGTAGGAGGTCATATAAAACTTGGAGCTCTTCTTCACATTAACAAACTGCTCATGGAAGCAGTTGCTTATAATTCCTCCCTAATAAAATGAGACCATTGTGATGTCTTCGTTTCCTCGCAGGATCTGCTCAATGAAGTAGGCCATCCATTCCTAGAAGTAGGCGGCCATTGGGAGACCCATAACCCTGCTCAACATGTTACCAGGTCATGGTAATCCTCGTGGAAATCACCACGGAAGAGCTCCTGGGGAACCTTCATAGTGCTGGCTCATTTTTCCTTAAGCCAATGGAGGTTTATTGACTTCTTGCATCCTATTGGGTTATTATCCCATAGTGCTTGACATTCTTCTAATGTGGGGACCTCCATCTTTTGGAATTTGGGAATGTGGAATGTCTTGGTGATCCCTTCTAGCGACATATCTACGAGAATGTTTCCCTCCTTATTGACAATTGTTCTAGTATTGGTTTGGTAGGCTTCTCGGCAGGTCATGACCAATTCAAGCACCACGAGGGATGGAGGGAAACCAACAACCTTAGCTATGCCACTTTGCCTTATCAATCTGGCATTCTTTGTTGTTGGGTTGACCCTAACCCTCTACATGAATTCATCTATATCCACCTAGCCAATGTTAGTGCCTGTGATCTCCTTCCAGTCTATAGTGACCTTTGAGTGGAGCAGCTCACCTTAGAATTGATACCTCATTTGGTGTTTGTCTTCTTTCCCTCGAGGGGTCCTTCCCGACTTCTTACCCTTGTCCCCTTCGGCAGAAGCCCCTGAAGTTCCTGTGCCTGATTCCATATATCCTGCAAGCAAGGACAAAGTTAGCACAATAGATCATCAAAAGCGTTCATGTTAGTCCATATCTTTAAAACAATATCCATTTCAAATAATCAACCAAGCATATCATGAACTTTTATCTCAAGATGTTATTGATCTTTCATTAAGGGCATTTGGACAATCCGGGCCAAGAGGGCCAGACTTCCCCGGCAGGAATGCCGTCTGGAAGGAAAAATGCAGCCAAAAGCTCCCAAATACATTCTTTGGTCACATTTTAATATTTCAAAAGGTTCATGATAAAGAGGACCAAAATTTAGCAAGTGGGTTGAGGTTAGATCTCAGATTTAGGCTGTTAGGATCGATCTAGGAGGGCTCGGAGGTCTCATGCCGGAAAGCTGTCAGGAGATGGCAGTTTGGAGGGGCAGACAGCTGACGAAAATTTGAGGATGGAAGTCTGGGGTCCAGGGCCCGGCGGGCCAAAGGGCGGCTGGTGTTAATATTTCACAAACGAGGGCCCAGGCCGACGACACTTGAAGGATGCATGAACTTTGCCACTTTGAAAAAGAAAACATCAGATGGAAGCCCACGAGGAGAAGCCCGGAATCCAGAGCTCGATGGCATGCTTTTTTTTTTTTGTTCCGCGACAATCGACAAGGCGGAGCCTAGAAGCTAGGATGGCGATTGACATTTTCTATCTAGCAACGATGACGGATGATAGGAGTCCTGGGCTACGGGGCCCAGTGAGCAAAAGGGCCAGGGTGGAATTTCCCCGACGGCAGGAGAGCGGCGGCCTTCCGAGAATGGAAGTCTGGAACTGGGGCCCGGGAGGTGTGTCAGATGAGTATGTGAAAGCACAAGACAACATCAGAGTAAAGGTCCAGGTCTAGAGGTCGGACAACATCAATGAGCCTATCGTGAGATCGGCGGAAAAAGAAACAGGGACATCCAGCATCCAGAGCCTCAAAACCTGAAGGATGCATGAATAAACAACCAGAGGTTAATAGCTAACCTAAAGGCGGAGCCCAATGGGTAGGATGCCGAGCGCAACTCGCCGTGGACAACAGCAAAACAAACGGGGAAACCCAAAGGCAGATCCCCGGGGTACTGGGCCCAAGAGGGCCAAAGGATGCATGCTGAGTTAAACCATTAGGATCCAAAGGCAGAGAGGAAGGTGGATCCCGTAGACCGGGATGCCAAACGAGCTAGAGCCATGGTCGCGGAAAAATAGCCAGGGAACCCCAGAGTCAGAACCCCGAGGTTCCGGGCCCAAGAGGCCTGACAAACGGATTCTCAATTTTGAAATTCTTTAGCAAGGAGGATGCCAGGATCCGGCAGCCGGGAGGTAGGGGAAGGTTTGCATTGAGTTAAACGGCAGCACACAAGCAAAAACTCAGATGGAGAGGTCTGATAGCATGGGCCCGGAGAGCAACATCACCATCGGTAGGTGATCAAAGTTTTGAAACCAGACAGTGAAGGTGGGTTTCGGGCCCGAGGCAGACATTCTCACTATACAAAGAACAACCATGGAAATGACAAGTCCCGAATCGGCGAGCAGAGCATTTTAAAAGGTTTGCTCGATTTTCTAATATATGGGTTTCGTGTGCAATTTAGTGTTCTATCACATTATACCCTCCTATCAATTTGTTAATTGATTTAAATCTCTCAAAATTATGAAAATGACTGTCAGGAGGGCAAACTGGTGGCCTACCTCAAACACGCTAAGTGGCAAGATGTGGGATCCACCTACGTTGGTCGGAATGATGTTGAGGGCGATGGTCATGACGATGCTGAAGATGGTGGGCTCCAAATGGTAGTTTATCCAATTCACTCCAATCCTGGAAGATGATAATGACCAGCCGGGTTGGGAATTTTATACCCCAACCGCCATGAATGTCCATATTAAATGTAGGTATGACCGTCAAAAAAGTTGGTAAATTTGAATAGGTCAGAGATGGTGGCGAGAATGCCGGGGCCCGGTGGCTGGGGAGGTGTGATGAGACGGCTGCTTTGAAGTTTCATGTTGGTTGATCGGCGGCGGCGGGGAGCGGCTCGGGGCCTGGAGGGCGGGACGCCGCAAAAAATTTCACAAGTTTGCAGACAGTGGAAAGGGACTCAGACCCTGAGGTATGGGATGACACAGAGTGGAAGCCACCAAGAAACAATGATCCTAGCACAGAAACCCGGAAGCAAACTTCCAAGCGGCCAGGCCCGACAGGGTCTGAGGCCATTGGCAGGGCCAAACTGCCAAAGGGACCCCGCAAACCCCCAGAGCGCAGCAAAACCAAAAAGAGGATGCATGGTCGATTTATGATGGAACTTTGAAGTAACATCGACCATCTGAGACATCAAAAAGAGGGGCACGCAAAATTAGGTTGTGCCAAAAATTACCCGACAAGGAAAAAGAAAAGAGGGTCCCTGTTCTGAACGGGGTGTGTGTGTTAAGGGCACAACAACATTATAGACACTTTATGACATAATCATGTGCTTCTCTTTCCATTCTGGGCCAATAATACCCCATCCTCATTAGTTTCTTAGCTATGGTCATTCCACTTGAGTGTGAACCACAGATACCATTGTGTACTTCAGTTATAGTGGTTAATGCCTTCTCAACATTTAGGTAGCGTAGTAGGGCTCCTTCTATACTCCTACAATATAGGGTATCTCCTAGGATGACAAATTTGGATGCCTTTTTGACAAAGGTTTATTTTAAGTTTGATGGTAAGTCGGCGGGTATGACTCCTATTTGAAGGTATGTGTAAATGTCATTGTACTAAGGATCACTGGGACCAACGATTTTGCACATGAATTTTGATTGTGGTAGCTTGAATGTAGGCATGAGAAGCGACTCTATCAGGAATTCATATTTTGGAACATTGTTGGGGATGTCCAGTAAGGACCCAATTGTTGCCATGGTGTCTGCTACTCTGTTGTTGGCTATAGGTATCTGCTCAAATGTAATTTCAATGAAGGATTCTTTGAGAGTCTCAACCAATTTCTTGTATGGAGTGAGTTTGTCGTCCTTGGTCTGGTATTCATTGTTCACTTGATTTATGATCAATTGGGAGTCTTCGTACACTTTGAGATCCATGATTTTCCACTACACTGATATTTTGAGACCTATGGTCAAAGCCTCATATTCCACAATGTTATTGGTGCAGGTAAATGCTAGTTTGTAGGACCTTGGTATGCAATCCCCTTGTGGGGTGATAAAGAAGACACCGGCTCCTGATCCATGCTAAATGTATGAGCCATCAAAGTATAGTTTCTAGTGGTCAACTATGTTTAGTTTAAAAATAGATTCATCTAGAAACTCTGAGACAAGAGGATTTTCGGAATAGATTGGTGCTTCTGCTAGTTGGTCTGCGATGACTTGGCCTTTGATTTCTTTCCTCTCCACATATTCGATGTCATATTCTAATGGTGTCATCACCCATTTGGCCATTCTTCCTGTGAGCATTTGCTTTGACAATAAGTATTTGAGAGGGTGAATTTTTTCAATAAGCTTTATTTTGTGTGCCAACATGTAATGTCTAAATTTTTGAGATGCAAATACTACTGCTAGGCATGCTTTCTCAATGAATGAATAGTTTAGCTCATGGCCAACCATTGTTCTGGTGATGTAATAGATAGCCCTTTCTATTCCATTTTTGTCATCCTGAGCTAGGAGAGCTCCAAGGGCTACTATTGTTGCTAATACGTAGTGAATCAGTGTTTTTCTTGGGATTGGTGGCATTAAGACTGGTGGTGTCAGTAGATATTCTTTGATTTTATTGAATGGTTCTTCACACTTGGTATCCCATTTGTACACTACTCCCTTGTGGAGTAGGTGAGAGTATGGGTTCTATTTGTCTGTCAGTTGTACTATGAATCTTCGAATGGACTGAAGCCTTCCTTGGAGACCTCTCAATTGCTTTAATGTTTTTGGTGCCTCCATCTTGAGGATTTCTTTTACTTTTGTTGGATCCACTTCGATACCTCTCATTGACACTATATATCCTAGCAGTTTTCCTGATTATACACTGAAGACACACTTCTTTGGGCTTAGTCTAACCTTGTACTCCTCCAGTCTGTTAAAGATAGCACTTAGGGTTGCTATGTGATCTTTTCTCTTTCTTTACTTAGCTAAAATGTCGTCAACATAGTCTTCAACTATTTTATGAATCATGTCAAGTAATATCAATGTCATGGCCCTTTGATATGTTGCTCTTGTAGTTTTTAAGCCGAATGGCATCATGTTCCAATAGTATGTCCCCCATGGACAAGTGAAAGCCATCTTATGTTGGTCCTCCTTAGCTATCATGATCTGATTGTACCCTAAGAATCCATCCATTAGTGACAATATCTCATGTCTAGCTATCATGTCTACTATCATATTGATGTTGGAAAGTGAGAAGTCATCTTTTGGACACACCTTGTTCAAATCTCTAAAGTCTGTGTAGATTCTGATATTTCCATCAGGTTTTGAAACAGGTACCAAGTTTGATACCCATTCTAGATAGTCTATCGGTCAGATGAATCCTACATCTAATAGATTTTTTAGCTCCATTTTGACTAGTAGGGCAATCTGAGGATGCATTTTTTGAAGCTTTGTTTGATAGGATTTGCTTCTAGATACACTGCTAAGTGGTGAACCATAGTTTTTGGATCAAGTCCTGGCATGCCAGTATAACTCCATGCGAAGTTTATCTATTTTTCTCTTAGGAATGCTGCTAGGAGCTCTTGCTCTTTTGATAGTAGTGATTCCATGTAGAATATGTGATATGCGAAGTCTCCTCTGTTCCCAGGTTGACTTATTGCATTCTTCTTCCAAGACTACTAACTTTTCTTGATGAATATCTCTTAAAGGAAGATTGAATCTCCCATCCTCGGGTGCCTCAAAGAGGTTTTCCACATTGTATGCGTCCTTTCTTTTTACTTTTTTCTGGTCAGAGAGTACCACAGTGTGGCTTTCACTCAAGGGCTTGGATATTATTCTTAATTTCTCACTTTTATGACTGAAGGATTCAATTGTTTCCCCATAATAGGCATGTGTGTCCAACTCCATTATAAACCCTACTTTGTGATCTCCATTTGGAAAGTTATTCCACAATCCCATGAATTCTGAGAGTGCCTCATCATTTTTGAATGTATCAAGAACTAGCGATCCTCGTTGGTTGTAGTTGATGAGTTGGGGATATACTAGGAAAATCTCATGATTTCGGTGGTCTATTTCAAAAGATAGGTTGATAATCATGCAAAGAGTGGTATCCTCAAATAGCCTAGGTAAGTTAGTCAGGTGATCCTCATCATCGCTACTACTACAGACATCGGTTATATCAAATATAAAGTTATCTATGATACGACCTGTAGATACTAGTAGGCGTAATTCTACTACGGTTGATTGAGGAGGATTATTAACTGTTCTAACTAGAGGACTTCGACCATGTATGGTTATACTTGAAGGGGTACATCCAAGGCCAAGATTTGTTATCGCTCGTGTCTCTGGCATGATAGGTATTATAAGCCCATTGTCGTTTTGTCCAAGTCTTTGATTTCTGTCATATCCCATTGCGAGCATCATTTACAGACCCTTGCTTTTGTCATCCATTGGTAGGTCTAGTACTTGTCTTTCATCTTGGTATAGCATATGAGATGGATCTACCTCAATAACTTCTAGGCTAGGATCCCCCCATCTTGTAAAGTTAGGATAATCTTTAGGAGTCGTTTGGGATGTGGAGGCTTCAATTATTTGTGGACATCCCCATGATCTAGGATATTGTGGTAACTCTCCTACCATGAAATCATTTTTAGGCATCATGTAGTTTCCACAACCATTATCTTGGATTATGACCTTAATGTTAAAGATGGTGGGAATGGTAGGAGTGGCAGGTGTCTTTGTCCTAGAAGTGGATGCAAGAGTGGCGGGATTGATGTATGGTGTAGATGGGCTCTCATCATTTTTTGGTAATTGGGGGATTTTATAGTACTTTGCTTCAAGGCTTTTAAAATAGGAGAAGGGTTCGGGATCTTCGTGGATGGAAACTTATTGTCCCTCATGTGTGAATTTCACACATTGATGGAAAGTTGACACTACTGCCTTCATTTTATGAATCCATGGACATCCCAGAAGAATGTTATATGGTAAGTCAAGGTCCAAGACCTGACAAATGGTTTCCATGAGAGTCGGCCCTACCTGAATAGGGAGTTTGATTGTGCCTTGGGACACTCTTTCTTGACCGTCATATGCTCTTATTGTGATACCCTTTCCTTTTTCAATAGAATCTTTTGGGATTTTCAATTGTTTGATGAGGTTGAAAGAACATATATTCAACCCTCACCTCCGTCCACCAAGACCCTTTTGACTTTTCTCTTATGTACTATGACTTCTAAGTGAAGTGCATGGTTGTGAGATGGTTTATCAGGAAATCCTGGTCAGAGAATGTGAGGAGATTTGGCGTAATGATATTTCTGACCATAGCTTGGAATTGTTCTGCATCAAGATCTGCGGGGATAGTGGATGAGGCCAATGCTTCTTCAAGGATTTTCTTATGGACATATGAGATTTTTAGCAACTCCATGATGGAGTTTGCACTAGCGTTCTCATGAGCTAATCTAGGACATTATAGCCATTGGGGATAGATCTAGATGCAAGGACTTTGTTTGGCTGGGATGGTCCTATAATGGTAACTTTTCCACCTCTTGCGGTGACTCCACAATCTTCAGCATAGGAGCCCTTGATAGTAATGACCATGTAGTTTTCATCTAGGGAGGTGATGACTGTTTCATACACATGATTTACATTTGAGTGGGTGCCTTTCCCTTTGTCTTTGTTATTTTTATTTCCTTTGTTGCCATGATTAGGCATCAGGTTCGTGTATATCTTAAGATCTTGGTTTCCTATAGGTTGTTCCACGTTTATGATTCTTTTATCGATGAGATCTTGAATGATGTTTTTCAATCTCATGGAACTATTTGTGGTATGGCCTTTGATTTTATGGAACTTAGAGAGTTGATTCTCATTATACCAAGGAGGTTTCACATCCGGTTCTTTGTAATTCTCAAATGTGGGAGCCTTGATGATTTTTTCATGTATCATCTTTTTCATTATGTCCTCAAGTGGTTCCCCCAAAGTGGTGTACCTTCACTTGGGATAACTCTTACGTTGGGGTGATTCTCTTTGATCATTGAGATTATTGATTGTTGGATTATTTTGGTGTTGGGTTTGGATTTGTGGTGAGGGTGTGTTTTGGCGAGGGGCACTAATGACCACCTTGACATTGACGACACCATCATTAGTAACATTTTTGTTCCTTTCCCACGGGTGAGGTTTATCGTTATAATTGGAGTGTGGGTGGTTGCTTTGTTGTTTGGGGTATGAAGTTGATCCCACGAGTTGGGTCATGAGGGCTCATTTGATGCTGAGCCCCTTGGGGATCAACTGATCATATGTGGTGATTCCTTGAACCTTGAGATGAAATGCCAAGAGGCCTTCAAGGTTGGCTATGATGGTGCAAACTTGTTCTTCTGGCATGGTCCACTTGCTTCGATTGGCCTTGGATCGCCATCATTGTAGGAATGAAGTGAATGATTCACCCTTTCCTTGTTTCAGAGCTGAGAGTTCTTCTAGACTAACATCCATTGCAATGTTGCATGCATGGTTTTTTATGAATGCGTCTATAATTTCTTGGAATGTTCTAATTCCTGAAGGTAGGTGAGAAAACCATTCCATAGCATGGCATGCCAAACTCCTAGGAAATAGTCACATCAGATAAGTATCGTTTTATGTGACTTCCATGTAATGAACATAGAATTCCCTGATGTGATCTTTAGGGTTTCATTACTAGGCTCCTATCAACTGGATACAGACACAAGTGCTTGGTGTCTTCCTTGATCACCCTGATTGAAGATCAAGCACTTGTTGTGAGAGCAACCTGATTTATGTCATCACAACATTTTGTGAATCAGGGGGTGGGATGAAAGTGTTTTGGGGTGTTTCAATCATGGGTTAGATGGGTAGGTTGGTTGGTGTGTTGTTTGATGGTATCTGTATGTTCTACCGAGCTAGGTAGGCTTCCACCTGTTGTTGTATGAAAAACGCCTATTATTGATCTTGTTGTTGCTGCGCTAAGATTTGTGCTTATTGTTGTGCTTTTTGTTGTTCAAACAATGCTTGTTGTTGGGCTTCCAATTCAGCTACTTCTTGCTACTCTTGATATTGCTTAATTGCTTGCTGATATGCTTGCATTTGTGCAAGAAGTTGTGCCTATGCTTGTGCTTGTTGTGCTTGATATTGGATGTTTGCTTGAGCTTGAGCTCATTCTTGCACTTCTTGTGCTTGGGCTTGTTCTTGTACCGCTTGTTGTTGTAATAGAATTTTTGCTTGAGCAGCCTTTTGTTCTTGTAGTGCTTGCAATGCTTGAACAGCTTGGGTGGCTTGTTGTTGTTGTTGCAATAAATCTTGGGCTTGCATGGCCTG
>VDFB02281492.1:432061250-432103172 GCA_007258455.2 Sequoia sempervirens | reverse complement strand
AGAAACGACCTCATTAAATAAGCAGCATGTTGATGAATCATGTCATTCCTTTGACTCCCACAAGTCCATAAATGGTTGAATCAACCTCTTTCTTCCACCTTATGCGCTTGTAGTGGAGTGCTTGTCTTTGTTAATCTGCAGATCTGGGGCATGGTCAACGCATATTACTGCGACCTCTCTTTACATTGGCGGCTTTATTCTCTTTGCAGGATGCTTCCCAAACGTAGCAATTGGAATTAATTTCATGCTCTGTGCAGTTAAAATTTTGCATTGATTGAGGATTTATAGAGGGGTGCGGTATAAGTCTCCTCAGAGTAACGATGGAATAACAGAGGAAAGCACTTCACATTCAACCCTCCATTTGTAGTAGTCAAATCATGGAGCTAAGAACGTTTTATTGTTGTATACAAATACAACTCTGCCTCTACATAATCTGTGGGAGAGGAATCAACATGTTCAATCTCTTCTCTGCATTTACACTGCTTGGCCTCTACGTACTAATTCCTTGCAAATGTCTATTGACTTAGTCAATCGATGGTTCTAGCTTAAACAAATCTATTATTGTTTTCAATTTATCTACTAGCATTAGAAGGTAGCTTCATTAACCATCACAATTTGTAAAGGGGAAGTTATTTTTTCCGTCATAGTTATTTAAATTTGTACAAGACGATCTTTTTTCTTTTGCAATGAATTTGGTAATAGGAAAGTGTTTATAGGAGGAGGCGATTTTTAATTTTTTTGCCTCAGTTAAAAATTTGTAAAAGAGGAGTCAATTTTTTCTTTTGTAATGAATTTGGCAAAAAGGAAGTTTTCATTCGTTTTACAAATGGAAGGGGGACTTTTATTTTATGTTTTTTGTCTTTTATTGAGGTTTGCAAGAGAGAAAGTAATCTATGTCTGCCTCGTGACAATAACATTTGAAAAAAATGTAATAACAATAAGGTTGTAAATGCACTCATATAAAGTGCCACAAAACTGAATGTGTGTTCCTTAAGGAAGAAATTTGGAAAATTATTGTAGACTAAATTATAAAGTGTAATGGGGAGCTATGCCATCACAACATGGATCCTTGTGATTCTCACCTAATGTGAGTTTTCCTTGGAGCACACCCTTTCTCAACTTCTTCCACATCTCTACATTCCTTGCACACTCTCAATCTTAGTTGGTTCTGCTTATATTTTCTTAGCATTAAGGGGGGATTATGGTTTGTTATGCTAATGCTTCTTTCAATGAAGTAGTGGAAGAATCTTGTTTTTGGATAGCCTCGTGAAATTTCTTCCTTGATCTCTCTAATGGGAGATAATTTCAGTAGATCATATTTTGAGATTCTAGTACTCCTCATCACAATACTATATGTATTATCAACTTCATAGAGTTTGATGACTTTGTGTACATTGGTTAAGTAGTGTTCATATGTTCACTTATGCAGTGTTTTGTATCTCACATATTGATCTACATTACTTGGAGATTCATTGATTCCAACAAACCCAAGCACATCATTGATGGAGTTTAAAACTTTGACATGTTTCAAAAGTTCATCATAATGTTCCTATCATCAAGGGAAATATTTTTAGAAGGTCTTAAATCCTCCCACTTTCTCTTTTTGGAGAGGATTTTTGTTCCCATTGAGTTGTCTCATTTACTCTGCTTTATAAGAATACATTATACATGGGTACCTAAGATGACCTCTAGTTGGAACGTTTATCTATCTAATTACACTTTTGTGTTCTCCCCATGTATCTCTTAAGGTGTGTGTGGCAGGGGCGAGGTGTTAGTGTGAATAATTAATCTATTCATTATACTTAAGTGTACTTAGGTTGATGAGGTTAGACAACATCTTGTCTAATTGAATGTGAAACCTTTTAGACCTCTAGAGGTTACCAAGTTATTTGGTTAACCTCATGCAAACACCTTTTGTGGTTGGTATACTTTCCATCTCACCTTGAAGGTCACTCAGCACTTAGCACACAAGGTTGATGACTTGGTCATAGTGGTTTGTTGGTTTGCACACTCCAAGCTTTCCTAAATTTTAAACCTATAGGATACTTGGCTTCTATCTAATGCCACATCTTAGGGAGCTTGTCAATTCACCTCATAGTTGGATTGTCTCCTCCTTACCTAAATAGGAAAGATCATATTGTAATTAACTCAAATCTTTTATCAATATCATTTTGATAATGGAAGATTAGACATATTGTTTGCAAGTGTATCTTTATGGAAGCACAAGGTTTTTCCTACCATGATCTTGGATGAAAATTCTAACAATCTATTATGTTGGAATCAATCATTTGTCTCTAGTTGCAAATAATTATGTCTTATAGTCCTATAGGAGTGTGGATGATGAAAATTTGAATCACAAGTAGTAACAATTCAATTAAAGTATAAAGTTCACACTCCAACAATCCCTCAATAAAGCCTAAGATCTATGCATAAAATCAAATGATAAACAATAATACCATAGAAAAGACCTTAGAGTGCTCTATTATTTATTTGATAAATACTTGAATGCTTGATGTAGATTTTCTCTCAGATTTTTAGCATAACGTTGATATCAACATGATAATTGATTCTTGATACATTCATTTTTTATAATGATGTCTTGATAATGATAAATTTAAAATGCTAACTTGATAATGCTTTATAGTAAAAGTGCTAAGATTTGATTACGAGACTACTAAGGATATTTTGACAATAAAAGTGCTATAGATAATTTTTATAATAAAAGTGCTAGGTGGTTTGAATGAAATGAAAGCTTCTTATTTATATGCTTCACTTGATATTGGATCAGTGGTCGAGATTAATTTGAAACATCAATGCATAAGAAAATTCGTGATAAGGTAAGACCTAAATTTGAATTTTGATAGAGGGAAATTTAGAAGATTCAAATAAAAAATTATTTAATTCAAAATGATAGGTGGAGAGTAAATAAATATTTATTTATTTATTTAGAAGAAAATATTTATTTTAAATAAACTATTTTAATTTATTTAAAAGAGGAGTGTTAGCTAATTAAATAATTTTTAAAAATTATTTAGTTATAGAGGAAAAGGTTTAATTTATTTAAATGAGGATCATTAGTTAATTAAACATTTTTTTAAAATTATTTAATCATAGAGGGCTAAAGATAAATTGAGTTTTAATTTTAATAAATGTTGGAGGGAAAATTATAAGCAATGAGTTAATTACATAGTTAAAAAAGTATTTAATTAATATAGATATGATAAAAGAGTACATGACAATTAAATAATGAAAATGATTTTATTATGATGGACACAAGGGGGGAATATTAGCTCAACTAAATAATTATAAATAATTTAAGTAATTATTGATAGAAGAAATGATAAGGATATTGATGAAATGATATGGTGAAAATGCATTAATCATTTTAAGGTATCTATATTTTTCCCCTCTTTAAGAAAATGTGTTTTATAATATTATTAAAAAGAAATATTGGTGATATGCTTCAGTGTACCTGAGTGGACCGTGAGATGGAGGATATGAAGCCCCCTCGAGAGATTGGCTAGAGAAAATAATTCCTTGGTTAAGTTCACAAAAATATAGATTAGCTAAGTCTATGATAATGATGATCATATGATGGATCTTACTTGTTTATGCAAGAAAATGTAGCTTATGCAAATTAACCCATTGATCAAATGCATAGTGAAGAATATAAATGGGTAATGAACATATAGGAAAGTGTGTAAAATGGACAAGATATGATAGGATATGTGAAATGGATATATATGGGGAAGGATTGGGTCCTTTGTTATTCATTGTAACATCATTGAGAGTTTTATTAGGAAAATGGGATATATTTACACCAAGGTATGGATAACTAAGGTGAATTTGGTATAACTTTACATGGACTATGATTCTCCAAACAACATACAAAAAGGTATTGAATATTTCCCACTCCTTACTCTTCACCATGATACAAGGATTGAGGCTTCCTTGACCTTCCTCAAAATAGATTAGAAGAAAAGGTCAAAGATCAAATATTAAGATAAATATAAAAAACATAAATCAACAAGGAAAATAATAGGTACCTAACATAGCCCATTAGTTGACATCTATAGCCATAATAATCATCATGTTTTGCATCATTTTAATTTTCCTAATTCCCCCTAAGTTATAAGTAAGAGGGGTAGTAGTATGAAAAACATATTTTACCTAAATAGTTCACCTAGTAGATCCTATTCACACATTTTCACATGTTTAGTTCACTTAGGGACCTAGAAATAACTCTGTAAGTTTGTATTTGTCATCTAATCTTTCCTTATCTTTAGTTGTCTCAGGTTATAGTATTATGACACTTATTTTTATCTTTTCTAATCCTACCTATCAACATTTCCTATATAATCAAGGCATCATACATACATTGTGTATCTAATTCAAATCAATTCATGTAATCCATGTAATAATATTGAGGCTTAATAAAAAAATTTGTGCCCATAATTATCAATTATTTTTCTCTTTATAATCTCTAATGGAAGGTATAGTTTTGGTTCTAAAATTTATCCTAGACTATTGAGCCAATTGATGACTCTAATAGTATTCTTATGAGAATCCTTTGGCATCACATAATTTATGGAATTTTTAAATGGAACTACCATTAGTATTTTCATTTTTTTATTTAAACCAACATGAAGATTCCCACCCAATTATTCACATGAGATAAAAGAGACGTGAAGAGAAGATCCTTCTCCCAATAATATCTACACTTCAAATGGAATTGAAAGTTTTTATTGTGGGACCATTATAGAATTAAAAAGTACCAAATTGTAGTTAAGTGGAGTCTTCTCCATTAGACCTCTTGCAAGATCCTCAAAATAATTTATAACATAAAATTTAATTTTAGAATTACAAATTAGGAAAAAATTGTTTTCTCTCATATATAATTATATTCTTCATATTTAATAGAAAAATAGGGATTACCACCATGAATGAAAAAGATGATAAAGCACTAGATCTCTTTTTCTTATTAAAAAAAATCAATTATGAGGGCTAAAAGATGCAAATAACCCATTATTTATACTAAATTAGGAGATTAACCCCAAAATTCAAAGAACTAAGGCCAACACCAGATCTGGAAAGAAAGATAATTAAATTCCCACCAGAGTGAAATTAAAAAATTAGGGTCTCATTAAGGAATGACCCATTCACCACCAAAGGAAAATAGATCATGGCTAAGTTTCCAGGACCAAGCTTTAGGGAGTTGAAAGAGGGACAAAAATCCATTCTAGAACAACTGAGAAAAGCGGGTCCTATTAAGGGAGGACCCATTCACCATCAAGGGTGAATGGGTCCTGGCTTAGCTTACCAAGACCAAATTTTCACCATTGACGAAATAATTTGATATTTAATTTATATATGATGGTTGGGAGAGATCCTTGGGAGGTGTCAAAATTAAGGTCTAAAAGGGGGTTAATAACTCTACTTAACCACAATGAATTAGGACCACCTAAATAAATTTGAAAGTGCTTTAAAACACTTTACAACACTTAGACAAGGTATACATAATGCATATTTTGTTTAGAAAGGGGCCCATAAGGCTTAATTAAGCAAATAAGTCTTAGAAAAGTGTGAAAGTGTGTTACAACACTTCATAACACCTTTGCAAAGGAAAAATTAAAGCATGATTTAGTCAAATAAAGGTCCTAAAATGATGTGTTCAAATTTCTACAAAACATTACAACACAACTCAAAGACACCATTAGTCTAGTTTTAGTGTCAATTATCAAATCAAGCAAGAAAAATGGTGCTTTTACCATTACTACATTTTCCCCCCACTTTAGTGAGAGGATGACCCCATGTCAAACTCACTTTAAAGCAGACATCCAATACACTTATGTATGCAACAATAAAAAAAATACATGATCATACCCTATCAAATTCTAAGAAAAATAAAGAAAAACAAAGGATCAAGCACAACCGATTCAACGTGATGTGAGGCAGTGGTTGTTTGTACATAACAAACACTGCTCACTCTGGGGCCATAGAACTTTAGGTCATCCATGGGGTGAGTTTATCCAAAAATATGTATGCTCACTCTAGGGTAGTGGAACCTCAGTCTATCCACTAGGTGAGTTGTCCCAACAAAGTGGTTTAGTGAAAAAAGCATGCCAATGTATCATCTTCCCACTGTATAATGAGAAATTCATGCAATTGTATCAACTTCCCATTATATAAACTGAAGCACCTAAAATCTGCAAATGAATTAAACCTCAAACATGGGTTAGTTACATGCAAAATTATCAAGTAACCCTATGAAATAAGATGTAAATGCTTAACAAAATGTAACCAATAAAAGGATTAAAAGAAATTTAAAAGCATAACATGTACCTATTCCATATTGGATTGGTGTCAATTGTGTCAATGAACCTTTCCCAATCCTTGCTAAAACTCAAGTGATGCAATGCAATGGTGATGGGAAAAATTAGTTATCAATTTAAGAGAGTAACTTTGCATGAGAGTGTAGATGAGTTGATGAAGAATGAGGCCTTTCATTTATAGATTTTCAAGTTGGAAGAGAGTTCAAAATAGAGCAATGTGGGATAATGATTTGGCCAATGAGATGAAGCCACTTGTCACATTATGATAAGTTGAGGAATGTGCAAGTTTTGGCCAATGTGCCAAAGAGGGGGAGATTCAATTTTGAAATTGTGACTTAAATGTTGAGAGGGGGACATGAAAAAGAGAAGTTATTGCAATGTTGGAAGGGACAAGTCAACTTGTCTTCATATTCAAACTTGAGGGAATATTCCATTTTTATGCCAAGTTGAAAGAAAATGATGAATTTATAAATGAATTAAAATAATTTATTGGTGCAAGTGGGAAAGCTAGAGGATGTGATGGGTAGTTAGATTAGGTTAATCAGGATTAGCTTAACTTAGATGATGATTAGGGGATTTTGACCCATTTGACTTAAACATTTTGATTTATTTAAATCAAGAGGGAGAAATATGAATTTTGAGATTTAATTAAATAAAGTCTTGATTTATTTAATCAAAGAGGGAATGATAGGCTTAAATTAAATAAAGTTAATTTATTCAATTTAAGTGGATAATCCTTAGAGGTTGAATTAAATGAACCTGATTTTCCTAATGAATGGATTTAAAGAACTTGATTAACTTTATGAGTGGATGAATGTGAACTTGGTTTACTTGATAAATGGACCTAATTGAATGCATGATGCTAATTTTGCATGTCTACATTTTCCCCCTCTTTGAAGCAATGTACTTGTTGCATTGGTTCAAAGAATAAAATTACCGTGATCAAAATTCAAAAAATTTCTAATTTTTTTGGTTGCCCCAGTGGAAAGAAGTACACTAGTACATTTTCCCCTAGAGAGATCGAGCGAAAAGATTCTATTTGAAGGTCGATCTCACAATAAAGAGGTTCAAACTGGATGGTTATGGATGATGATCCAAATGAGATAGTTTTAAGATGCTTAGAATAACAAATTAAATGATGATATAATGTGAGATGGATGAGATGAATGATGTGATATGCTATGATTATGCAAATGTATGATTTTATGAGATGCCTAGACTAATAGATCTATATTATGATGATGATCATGCATGTGAGATGATATGCCGACTGCTGATGGTTTGTGGATGTAGGATGGATGCACTGGTGATGATGATTAATTATTCATGACGTGATGTTAGTGTGGAAAAGAAGACATTAGATGATGACAAGAGGATCCAACAAGCCAACTTTATGAAAGATGATGATGAGAAATGATGATGATAGATGGATGATTTTCTTATCAAGGATTTGGATTTTAAAAGGTTCACTTACCTTATGTTTGATAACATGCATAAGCACGATGCATCAAGGTATAAAGGACCAGGATGGCGTTGTACTTAGTGTGATGGAATTTGACTCGACAGATAGATAGGAGTATTCTTGTTCACAACTAACATACAAAAAATTTGATAGGATGCACTTTAGAAGTTTCAAACATCTCAGACCAAAACACGGAAAGGTATAACCAATCAATGCAATAGTCAACAAGTTGTCCAAAAAATCCTCTATACATATCTAACAAAGCAAGTATTTGCCAAGTTATTTTACAAGAACATCTAACAAGCACAACAGACAAAAGATAATGAGCGTTGCCCCATTTCTATCTCTCTAAATCCTTCGTTCAGATATCATCGAAAGGTCCTTGGACTAAGCGCAATAAGATAAGTCAAAAGAGGAAGATAAAGCACACAAACAAGTTGATGTTCTTCAATACCACTAACGAAAAGGGAATGTGTTTTTAAGGATAGGAACCAAAACTATTGCCAAAAGATAATGCCAATTGTAGGAAGGATACATCCTAGGACATGTTAGTGGATGGCGACACATCATTTCATTTATCCAAAGTGTTCTTTCTGATAAATAATGCCCATTGTAGGAAGGATTCATCCTAGGACATGATGTTATCAGATGTTTGATATGGGACTGATTAGATGATGGACTATCAACACAAAGAACTAACCAACGTGTTTATGTACTGACTTAAACCTAAGACTTGACGTTTTTGAGTGTTACTTTTAACCTGATAGACTTGTTTCTAACTGTTTCACCAAAGGTTGAGGATGACGATCAGTTTATTATGGATGGTGTTATTGCGAGAGAAAGCGAGATGAGATAGATGGATTTTTTCAAATATTTGGATGTTTTTGACATTTTGCAATGTTTTTGAGGTTGTTTTTGGTATTTTTTGAGATTTTGAAATTTTTTGATTTTTTGATTTTCCAATGTTTTGGGATTTTCCAAGATTTTGACCAAGAGACTAACCTAAAGACCTATCCTAGGGGCCTTAGGGGCTGATCAATAGATTAGCCTTGCCTATGTTATACATGCAGAGACCACGTAGTTTGATTGACGACTTGACCAATTTACAAATGACGATATACATGATGAGATGTTAGTTTATTATGACAGACACCTAAAGGACTGACCTAAGTGTCTCGGGGGATGATCAAAGATCAACCTTGCCTACGTTCAAGGCTCAGAGACCCATAGTTTGACAAGATGACTTTGTTTTTGACTTTTTGAATGAATTTTTGACCTATTTTTGGGATTTTTTGATATGTTTTGATATTTTTGGACTTTCTGATGTTTTGATGTTTTTGGATTGTTTTGATTTTATAACTTTTTTGGATTTTCTTATTTTTTGATATTTTTGGATTTTCTGACATTTAGGACTTTAAGAATATACATGAATCCGATCAGATGAGAATATGCCCCCAACGTGATGCAATAGACTACTTCGATAAAGGCAAGACAAACTGACCTTAAGGATGGGTCAAGTAGTACTAGGAGGGATCATGATACAAAAATAGGACCAAGCTATGGTGTAGATGTGAGTGGATGAGTGATGGATGGAGATCTAGATGGGATGGATGCAAAACAAGCCGTAAAGATCCTCGTGGATGGAAGGTGCTTATTTACACAAGGCACCTGTTTTCCATGTTTTCACGAAGGTACTTGTCCAAAGTGCCACTGAAGTGGTTTTAACTAGAGGACAATTTTTTCTCTTTACTAGTTTTGATCATTTTACTAATTTTTTTGGATTTTTTCTTTTTTGATTTTTTTGTTGCCACCAAGATGCCTGTTTGCCAGGTTTTCGCTGAAGTAACCATTTTTTTAGGACTTTTTCTTATTTTTCTGGATTTTTTGGTTCTATACCTTGAAAGATTTAGGCATAAATTTTTTTGACATGAGAGTTATTCATGGGTTCTTGCAGAGGTTCCCCTTCGGGTGTTGATAATTGATATGCCCTTGATTTGTAACTTTTTGTGATGATGAATGGTCCCAGCCAATTGGGTTTAAATTTTCCTTTACTGCTTGGGTTTGGGACATTCTTCTGATTCTCTTTTAATACTAGTTCTCTGACTTGGAAGGTCCTACTTCTGATTTTCTTATTGTAACTCCTTTTGAGTCTATTCTAATAGACTTGTAAATGATTCAAAGCATCTATCTATCACTCATCCAGTAGCTCTAGCTCATTCAATTTTGACACTTGGTAGTCTTCATCAATGATGAGATTTTGTAGTGATATCCTGAGGGATGGTAGCTTGATCTTTATGGGGAGTACTACTTCTAATCCGTAGACTATGGAAAAAGGGGTGGCATCGGTGGGAGTGTGGATGCTGGTTCGATAGGCCCAGAGGGTGGGATTAAGCTATAAATGCCAATTACGACCTGCGTCATTGACTATTTTCTTCAGGATTTTTAGAATGGTCTTGTTTGTAGCTTTTGCTTGGCCATTTCCTTGGGGATAGTATGGGGTGGAGAAGCGATGTTGGATTTTGAATTTTTTGCATAAGTCACGAACCTCCTGATTTTTGAATGGTGTCTCATTATCTGAGATAATGGCTTTTGGAACACCATATCGACAAATGAGATAGTTCACGATGAACTTTGAAATCTGCTTCCTAGTTATGTACGTCATGGGTATGGCTTCCACCCACTTAGTAAATTACTCCGTTGCAATTATGATGAATTTGTGGCCATTAGATGAAGTGCGCATGATTTTTCCAATGAGATCAAGTCCCCACTGCGAAAAGGGCCATGGTGTGATGATAGGATGAAGCTCTTGAGCTGGAGCATAGATGAGGTCCCCATGTTGCTAACATTTGTTGATGGTGATTTTATGCACTTCTCAACATAGGTAGTGTGTAGGTGCACTACCTCTCTTGAAAGACAATCTCCCACAATCGAATTGCAGAACACTATCCCAAGGTCTCTCAGATGTCAGGTCATGACAGTGCTTAGATACCTTAGTAGTTTGATGTGATTTACTGGAATCACAAGGCAGTCTTACAGGAAATACAAAGCAAGGACACAAAGCATGGAAGTTGGATCTTAAAATGGAGTTCTTAGGATGGGAAGTTGTTATGCACTGGCTGTAGGTTCAAACAACAATCTTGGACTCCATATAGTTGTTGGATTTGGCTTTACAATATGCAATGAACTTTAGCATACGTTAGTTCTTAAAAAAAAAGAAAAGGCGAAGGGAAGGAAAAGTTCCTAAGTCTGCAACTAGCTATGAATAGTGACAATGGAGTTCCTGCAATGGACAATTTCTTAAAATAATATCCCACTTAACTAGGATTTCATAGTATCATAGAAATTATGCTATCTTCTAAGGGCTGCAGATATTTCATCCTTCATCCACCACATACATGCATGAATCAAAGATAAATGTTTGGAGCAGATTTAAAATCAAGTCTGGGCTAACTTTGCATAGCTATCTACCACCAGCAAACAACAAAAAGTATGGACAAAGAAATCATCATGGCAGGAATTTGCATGATCACCCAACATCATTCCTAAGATCTATCCAAAGAGATTAGATAACTAACTAAACAGCAATAGAATCTAAGTCAAACATCTAACATTGGAGATTGAATCAAGTAACATGGGAGAAACCAAAAAAAATACACCAAGTCAATGCTTTTCTTATAAATTTCTGTAGCATGTCTTTACAACAACTCAACTCTCTTTCACAAATGAGAGGAGTGCCCTATTTATAGTTTCCAAAAAGTAAAATGAATGGCCAAGATTCATTCTCATTGTGTGGCCAAGATTCATTACAAAATAGGGTTTAACCTACCCCCAAATAGATCACAATTTAAAATTACATTTTTGTCCCTTCCCTATTTCGTCTTCTAGTTGATGGCACTGTAGCTCTTTCATCCTTTAGCAACTTGCTATGTTTTGTTGTAGCTACTCTTTAGGAAGGTCTTCATCTTTGGCTGGGCTATCCTCCTGCTCTTTGGAAGCTGTGTGTTCTATGTATTTGAGGATGACCGCCTGGAACTTGTCTATTTTGAGGATTTCACATCGCAACGCCTGATAGCTCCATTCCTTAGCATTTTCTTCCAGCCTTTTCCAATCTTCATCATACTTCGAGCCTTGGTCTCTGAACAGCTCCGATTGGTCAAAGGAGCGGGAAACAAAAGTTAGGAACTCCGTTGTGATTTCTCTAGCTGTCTCGTCCTTCATCTTCTCCTAAAAGTATGGTTTGATCTTCTCTAGATCCATTTGCACAGTGGGCATATCATAGCCTGTCATCAGCTTAAGATATCAGGCACATTCCGCCTGGATTTCCTTGATCCACTCAATGTCTGGATCCACCTTGCTTAGGATTTGCTCCAACCTCTCCTTCTAGTTGTTGAAGTCTCTACGCCACACATCCATTAGCTAGTGATCTTCTTTTTTAAGCTCTAGCTTCTCCTCCGACGTGGCCTCAGGCATTTGCAGGATAGCTTTGATCCTTGGGAAGGTGGAGTTGTAGGTTGTGGGGAAATTGGTGCAGAGCCTCTTTGTGCCCTCCAAAGACTGTATTAAGTCCAAGAACTTGTTGGTTGTCTGCACAGCCCTGCTGATTCCCATGTTCCTAACGAATGAGACTTGTCGGAACCAGTCCTTGGTGGTTTTCTCCAAGTTCTTCCTTCTCTCCATTTTGTCGATCTGCTCTTTGGAAAGAAACTGTGGTGCGGCCGTGGAGGTGGTGGTCTGGTCATCCACTGAGGACCATTGCTGTATATAATCCATTAATGCTGCAACCTATGCCTTAAGCTCATCCTTGGAGATTTTATCCTGCTTTATTAGGTGCACCACTGTGGCCATCGACTCCTCAAGGTGCTCGACCTTCTGCTCTCTGGTTGTAGTCTCCAAGTCAATGGTAGAGATGTTATAGCTTACCCCACTGTGGCCAATAGTAGGCGTTGCAATTTGTGTTGCTTGGGAGCCAGAAGCATCCATTGTTATCTTGGATCAGACCTTGGGCTTCTTCTCCTTCTTCGTCATGATCTGGGATCGAGCCAAGATGGCCTCCAACCTTGCCCTTGGGTCCTTTAGCACTGGGGTCATTTTCTCAAGTTGTCTTTCCAACCATTCAGGCACAACAGATTTACCCTTGGGTGAATCATGGCTACTCTCACCCTTCTTAGTCAAAGGCAAGACTTCTTCTTTCTTTTCCTTTTGGGATTCTCCTATTTCTTTTGTAGCATCCTCCTCCTCTTCGTCGGAGTCATGAACGAACATGAGGCATTTGACAGGTAGCTTGGTGGACGGTTGTTGGATGGGAGTATCTTTTTTTGCTGCTTCTTCTTCTTTCTTTTCCTCAGTACCCTCGGCCTCAGGGCCTTTGATGACATGGGCTTCAGCCTCAGTTAAGTTCTTTATCTATTGCTCTTCTGGTGAATGCCCTTCTTCACCATGTGGTGACTCTTCTGCCTCCGCCCCAATGTCCTTTAGCTGTCGCACCACTTCCTCCTCGAGGTCCTCATCGTACGTCTAGATGATTTCCTTAGCACCCGAGCCATCCTCCTCGTCCCCACTCTCGAAAGAGCCTGTCTCCTCCTCATAGACCACCCTGTCGATGGTTCGGTGCTCGTACTTAGGATGCTCATGATACTCATCAGCCTCCTCCTCGATAGACTTTGAGGCTTCCTACTCTCGTTCCTCCAACTCCTTTGAGATTTGCATTGTCGCCTCCATAGCTGGGGACCCTGTTGGAGGTTGTGAAGAATGAGCCATTGCAAGGACTTGGGCAAGGGCTACTTGGAGAGTTGGATCTATTAGGATTTGGGAGAGCTCAGGGGGAAGGTTTTGCATATGTCTCGTAAGAGCCTTGAGCATAGTGGCAGTAGGAATAGGTGATGTTATTGTTGCCAGAGGAAGTGATGTAATTGGCGACATGGTAGCAGAGGAAGGGGAAGTGGTCATGTCAGAAGAGGAATCTATGACGACTACCGACCCGGCCAAGGGCGAAGGGGCAAGATGGACAGAAATTTCCACTGCCAACAGAGATACGACGGCCATAGCCAGGGAGGTAGGTAGTGTCACATGAGGGGCAGGGAGAGTCAATGGAGGCTATAATTCTTTCATACCTACTGCTTGTTTAAACATTTTGGGAGACGAGCCTCCCGTTTCTTTCTTTGCTTGGGCCTTGGGATCGGGAGAATACATGGTCTCTATTCCTTTTCTTTTCTGGGACCTGGTGACCGGAGGAGACTGGGAGGTCCCGCTAGTTGACGTGGTGGTAGCAACATCCTCCATGGCACTCAGCTCTCTTTTGAGCCCCTCATAAGTCAGGACCACTCCTTGCCACTTTAGATGTGCCACCTACCCATCGATCCACTCCTTGGTACGAGTTAGGATTGACTGAGTTATGGTGTCTAGGTCATCGACCTGCATATAGTGCATTACGCGCACCTCTTTGTCATCTTGGCAGTCAGCCCAGAAATCCTTAATGTGATATTGGTGGGCATAGGCCAGCCCTAGTGCTTTCTTGACGTGGCCATGTGGGTCCATCCGTGGGCGAGCGGTGTACTAGTTTAAATGGTACTCCTTCAGCTCCTTCTCAGAGTTACCAGCACATTGTGACGTTTGCAGTCAATACATACCCTGGCCAAGGGTCATGGGATAGGAGATCCCTGTTATATGCTTGTTGCTAAAGATTTCCTACAGGTGTTGGAATTGCTGAGAGAGCTCCAAGAGGATGATTCTATCATTAGGGTATCGAGGTAATCTATTCGGCCTTTCAGTGAAGCCCTGGGCCTAGATGTACGTAAACTTTGGGAACTAGATGAAAAGAAAAGCATATTGCTTTAGAAGCGCTCTGTCGCTGTGGGAGACCCTCCTCTCGAAGTCCCCGATGATCAATCTGATGATATGGCCAATGAAGATGTCGTTCACCCTGCAGTATTCTTTCTTGAAATTCTGGTACTAGAGCTGGGGATATTTATCAAATGGTTTGAGTCCTCGCTTCTGCCCCTGATCAGGTGCCACGAACAACCTGTTGTACTATCTTTGATCTGCTAGGGAATAGACAAGGTAAGAGGTCATATAAAACTTGGAGCTCTTCTTCACGTTAACAAACTGCTCATGGAAGTAGTTGCTTATAATTCCTGCTCAATAAAATGATACCTTCATTGTGACGTCTTTGTTTCCTTGCAGGATCTGCTCAATGAAGTAGGCCATCCATTCCTGAAAGTAGGCGGCCGTTGGGAGACCCATAACCCAGCTCAACATGGTTACCAGGTCATGGTAATCCTCATGGAAATCGCTATGGAAGAGCTCCTCGGGAACCTTCGCAGTGCTGGCTCATTTTTCCATAAGCCAATGGAGGTTTATTGACTTCTTGCATCCTATTGGGTTGTTATCCCATGCCTCTTGACATTCTTCTAATGTGGGGACCTCCATTTGTTGGAACGTGAGAATGTGGAATGTCTTGGTGATCCCTTCATGTGACATATATGTGAGAATGTTTCCCTCCTTATCGATAATTGTTTTGGTATCGGTTTGGTAGGCTTCTCAGCAGGCCATGACCAATTCAGGCACCACGAGGGATGGAGGGAAACTGGCAGTCTTTGCTATGCCACTTTGCCTTATCAATCTGGCGTTCTTTATTGTTGGGTTGACCCTAACCCTCTGCGTGAATTCATCTATATCCACCTGGCCAATGTTAGTGTCTGTGATCTCCTTCCAGTCTGTGGTGACCTTTGAGTGGAGCGGCTCACCCTGGAATTGATACTTCATTTGGTGTTTGTCTTCTTTCCCTCGAGGGGTCCTTCCCGACTTCTTACCCTTGTCCCCTTCGACGGAAGCCCCTAAAGTTTTTGCGCCTGATTCCATATATCCTGCAAACAAGGACAAAGTTAGCACAATAGATCATCAAAAGCATTCATGTTAGTCCATATCTTGAAAACAATATCCATTTCAAATAATCAACCAAGCATATCATGAACTTTCATCTCAAGATGTTATTGATCTTTCATTAAGGGCATTTGGACAATCTGGGCCTGGAGGGCCGGACTTCCCCGGCAGGAATGCCGTCTGGAAGGGAAAACACAGCCAAAATCTCCTGGAGACTTTCTTTGGTCACATTTTAATATTTCAAAAGGTTCATGATAAAGAGGACCAAAATTCAGCACGTGGGTTGAGGTTAGATCTCAGATTTAGGCTCGTTAGAATCGATCTAGGAGGGCTCGGAGGTCTCATGGCAGAAAATTGTTAGGAGATGGCAGTTTGGAGGGGTAGATAGCTGACAGAAATCTGAGGATGGAAGTCTGGGGTCCGGGGCTCGGCAGGGAAAAGGGCGGCTGGTGTTAAGATTTCACAAACAAGGGCCCGAGTCAGCGGCACCAGAAGGATGCACGAACTTCACCATTTTGAAAAAGCAAACATCGGACAGAAGCCTAGGAGGAGAAGCCTGGCATCTAGAGCTCGGTGGCCTGCTTTTGGTTTTTTTTTATTGTGCGGTAATCGATAGGGCGGAGCCCCGAAGCCGGGATGGTGGTCGGCATTTTCTGTCTAGCAATGGTGACGGACGATAGGAGTCATGGGCTACGGGGCCTGGTGAGAAAAAGGGCCGGGGTGGAATTTCCTCGACGACAGGAGAGCGATGGACTTCTGAGAATGGAAGTCCAGGCACCGGGGCCCGGGAGGCGCATTAGAAGCAGATGCGAAAGCACAAGAAAATGTCAGAGTAAAGGTTGGGGTTCGGAGGTCAGACGGCGTCAATGAGCCTGTCGTGAGATCAACGGAAAAAGAAACAGGGACATCCAGCCTCTGGAGCCTGAAAACCTGAAGGATGCACGAATAAACCACCAGAGGTTAATAGCTGACCCGAAGGTGGAGCCCGGAGGGCAGGACGCCCGGCGCGACTCGTCTTGGACAACGATAAAACAAACAAGGAAACTCAGAGGTGGATCCCCGGGGTACCGAGCCTGAGAGGGCCAAAGGATGCATGCTGAGTTAAACCATTAGGAGCCAAAGGTAGACGGGAAGATAGATCTCATAGACCGGGACACTGGACAAGCCAAAGCCATGGTCGGTGGAAAAAAAGCTCGGGAACCCCGGAGGCAGAACCACGGGGTTCCGGTACTGAGAGGCCTGACAAACGGATTCTCAGTTTTGAAATTCTTCGGCAAGGAGGATGTTGGGATCTGGCAGCCAGGAGGTAGGGGAAGGTTTGCATTGAGTTAAATGGCAGCACACAAGTGGAAACCTGGATGGAGAAGTCCGACAGGACTGGCCCGGAGAGCGACGTCGCCGTCGGCAAGTGATTGAAGTTTTGAAATTGAATGGCGAAGGTGGGTTTCGAGCCCAGGGCAGACGTTCTCCTACACGAAGAACAACCACGGCAATGACAAGTCCTAGATCAGCGAGTAGAGCATTTTAATAGGTTTGCTCAGTTTTCTAATATATGGGTTTGGTGCGCAATTTAGTGTTCTATCACATTATACCCTCCTATCAATTTGTTAATTGATTTAAATCTCTCAAAATTATGAAAATGACACTCGGGAGAGCAAACGGGTGGCCTACCTCAAACAGGCTAAGTGGCGAGACGTGGGATCCACCTATGTTGGTCAGAGTGATGCTGAGGGCGATGGTCATGACGGTGCCGAAGACGGTGGGTTCCAAATGGTAGTTTATCCAATTCGCTCCAATCCTGCAAGATGATAATGACCGACTGGGTTGGGCATTTTATACCCCAATAGCCATGAATGTCTGCGTTAAATGCAGGTACAGCCACAAAAAAAGTTGATGAATTTGAATAGGTCAGAGATGGTGGTGGGAACGCCGGCGCCCGATGGCTGAGGAGGCATGACGAGACGGCCTCTTTGAAGTTTCATGTTGGTTGATCAGTGGCGGCGAGGAGCGGCTCGAGGCCCAGAGGGTGGGACACTGCAGAAAGTTTCACATGTTTGCAAACAGCGGAAAGGGACTATGACCCTGAGGTCTGGGATGATGCAAAGCGAAAGCCGCTGAGAAACAGCGATCCCAGCACAGAAACCTGCAAGCAGAATTCCGAGCGGCTGGCCCCGACAGGGTCCGAGGCCGTTGGCAGGGCCAAACTGCCAAAGGGACCCCGCAAACCCCCAGAGCACAGCAAAAACAAAAAGAGGAGGCATGGTAAATTTATGATGGAACTTTGAAGTAACATCAACCATCTGAGACATCAAAAAGAGGGGCACACAAAACGAGGTAGTGCCAAAAATGACCCAACAAGGCGAAAGAAAAGAGGGTCCCCGTTCTGAACGGGGCATGTGTGCTAAGGGCACAACAAATGGTGACTCCACTGGAGAACGCTCGCAAGTGTTCTAGGAATAAATATTCATTTAGGACCCAGAATTTCTGGTTTCGCAGACCCGGAGTGGCTTCCAAAGATGAATCTGGGAGAACGAGATCCTTAATTGGGTCAGCTTACACGACATCTCAGAAGTGTGTGTGGTGAGTTCATTCCTTTCCTAGGGATAGTGACTAGGGTTACCAAGTCAACCGAGCGAGCTACATAAATCGTCTAACACCAAAAGTAACCTAGACATTGCCTTGCTGCCAGTCAGGCGTCTATAGCCCTAACAAAGTTGTCACTACAATTTCATGGATATTGCTCTACTGCCGGCCAGGTGTCCATAGCCCCAGTAGAGTTATCTGAACACCCATACAGTTATTTATTTCTTTTTGCAGAATTCCTTTGTTCCCATTTTTTTTCTTTGATATTTCACTTCTCTTTTGCCATTTAGTTCGACCGGGTAAGCATTGAAGCCTACAATGGGTTTGAGACTGTAGTGGTCACTAGAGTAGACTTGAAATTTTTCACTCACTAGGGTGTCATAACAACCATAGTATAGTCCTTCAGAAATTATTATTATGTGCTTTGTGCGAGATCTGAGATGTGTGTAAGAAGATCGAGCCAAGGGTCATGTTTTGAGCAGAGTTCAAACAAGGAAATCATTTACAGACAGCTTTCAAAGACTGATAATCGAAAGTGAATGTTTAGCCAAAGAACACAAAGAACGAACAGCAAAGTGAACCGCTTGCCGAGCAAGCACGACCACCGCAAAGGAGCGGGAAACAAATTTCAAAACAAAACTGCCGGGAGGGAGAAAACAAAAAGGGCGATGCAAACAAAACACAAGCAAGAAAGAGAGCAACTACACTAAACCATGTACAAGTTATTTACAATGATGAGCTCAAACGAGCTCAAGCCTGGAAGTAATGCTTCAGGTGCTGCCCGTTGACTAGCAATGGGATATTCTCACTAGTTAAGGTCTTTAAATGGAAGGCATTATCTCCCAAAATCTTGACTATTTGAAAGGGGCCAAGCTAAAGCTTGTCGAATTTGTTGTGTCCCCCTTTCTTTTCATGGGTCTTGTCCCAATATAGGACCAAATCTATAATTCTAAAGGTGTTGATCTTGGCTCGGCAGTCGAACCATCTCTTAACTACGCCTCTATGCTTGGCAAATTTTTCTATTGCACGTTTTCAGACTTCCTCTAAATGCAAGAGCTCAGCTAGCCAAGCTTCCCTATGATCTGCTCCCTCATAAAAATTATTGATGAATTGAAGAGTAGGAATCTTCAGATAGATGGGGAATATAGGCTCTAGACCATAAATGAGGTGGAACGAAGAATCACCAAGGGCAACCTTGTGGCAAGTGCGATCAGCCGAAAGGGCGAAACGGAGCTGGGTATGCTAGTCCTTGGGATTCCTATCTAGCAACTTCGTGATCACAGTAATCAGATTTTTATTCGTGGACTTGGTAAGGCCATTGCCCTGAGGGTAGTAATTAGATGAAAATTTAAGGGCAACCCCATAGTCAAATGCCCAACTAGCAAATTTTAATGAAGAAAATGTAGGTCCATTATCACATACCAAAGCATAAGGACAACCAAAGTGATTTAAAATGAAACTATCTAAGAAATTTGTAACTACTTCAGCTATGCATTGTTTTGCATACTATTGCTTCCGTCCATCTAGTACAGTAATCAGTAGTGGTAAGAATGTACCTGTATCCTACAGATGATGGAGGGCTTACCGGACCGATGAAGTCAAGACCCCATTGCGCAAACGGCTTTACCTCTAGCACAGGCTGCAGTGGGACAGTAGCATTCTTCTCCCTGGTGGCAACAGTCTGGCATGTGTGACATGAACGAACATGGCAATGGGAATCCTTCAATACAGTTGGCCAATAGTACTTGACTCTTAATATCTAATGTGTTGTGGAAGAACCAGAACTATGGCCCATGCCAAATTTGTTGTGAAACTCTTTTAAGACCCGATCTGCTTCTTCCTTGCCAAGGCATCTCAAATAAATACCTTCATGGTTCTTCTTGTAGAGAATGGAACCCTGCAACATGTAGCCATTACTTTTCAATCTTAGGGCCCGCTTTTGGACTCCTTGCATGTGCGGCAGACACTTATGGTTCAACAGATAGTAGACGACATTCTGGTACCACTCTCCTAGGGAGACATCTTCAAGCTGGTACTGTTGCACAGTGAGTTTGGGTCCAGCTTCTGCTGCTGTTTCGGCAATTGTGCGGGTGAGTGCCTGCCCTCTCACCAGTTTCATCAGTTGGATCTCCATATCATACTCTTGGAGCAGGGTGACCCATTTAGCTCTTTGTTCACCCAATTCATTTTGCATGAGCAGTGTTTTTACTGCTGGGTCGGGGACAATGGAAAACACCTTATTACATAGGATATAGTGTCTAACTTTCTTCACTCCTTTGATGAGAGCATACGACTACTTTTCAATGTTGTGATAGCGCAATTCAGCATCCTTGAGGGGAGCACTTATAAAGGTGATTAGGTGCTCATTTCCTTCATTGTCCTTTTGGGTCAACATGCTAGCACAAAAATGCTCTGAAGCAAATGAGTAGATGTAGAATAGCTTTAGATAATCTAGGCTAACTAACACAGGTGCCTCAGCGATAGCCTGTTTGATTTCTTTGAAGGATTATTTGGCATCTGTGTCCATTCAATTTTGGCGTCTTGTTTGAGCATGGCATTGAGAGGTTTAACAATCTCCATGAAACCTGTGATGAATTTCTAGACGAAGTTGATCTTTCCAAAGAAAGATTTTAATTCTTTCTTGCTGCCCGGGGGCTAAATTTTGAGTAAGGACTCGATGTGCTCAGGATCAATGGAGATTCCTTGCTCTGAAATGATGTGCCCGAGCAATCTACCTTTAGTCACTCTGAAAATGCACTTCTTGGGGTTAAGGGAAACCCCAAACTCTCTGTATCTCTGAAATACCTTGCATAAATCAGAGACGTGATCACCTCGTCTTTTAGAGAATATGGTCAAATCATCCATGTAGATAATTATGCACTTGCTAATTAGGTCCTTGAAGGCGATATCCATGGTGTGTTGGAAAGTGGCACCGACATTGATGAGTCCAAAAGGAATTCTTCTCTATCCAAACGTCCCCCACTTAGTGGTGAACACCGTCTTGTGACGATCCTCATACTGTACCATTACCTGGTTATACCTAGAGTACCCATCTAGGAAACACATCATCTAGGAGCTATTGATGACTTGGAGCACCTCATCCAACTAAGGTACTAGATAGTTGTCTTTCTCCGAGGTGAGGTTTAGATTGTGAAAAATCTACACACAATCTAATCTCTCCATTCTTTTTCCTGACCGGGACCAAGTTGGCCACCCACGTCGAGTGCCTGACTGGAAAGATGATTCTTGCTGAGAGTAATTTCTGCACCTCCTTGTAAACAATAGGCTCCAGCAAGGCATTGATAGGGCGTTGCTGCTGGCGGAATGGCCTCACTTCTGTCTTGAGGGGGATGGTGTGTGTAATGATGGATGTGCCATAAGTTTTTAAATCTTCATAACTCCATGCCACCACATCATGGTACCTTCGCAACGCATCCGTGATCCCCTTCTTTTCCTCTGGTGTGTAGACCTTGCCAATAAAAACATTCCTGATCTCCTCGACTGTCCCAAGGTTGTGAGAATCGCACTAGTTACTTATGTCCTCCTTTTTTGTTTGCTGATCCTGATCTCTGATCTGGTCCAAGTCGAATATGTGTTCCAGCTGAACCATGCCTCTGGGGATCATATTAGTTTTGAGGTTGATAACCCCCTCTATATCCAGTTCAACCTCTTGTGGATCAGCTTCATTAATTATTTGAGCTACAAAGACATCGAAATTTGTGATGAACTGAAGGATATGCTTGTCATCATTGAAGACTTGCAAATGGGTAACATTATCTAGACCCAATGGCGTGGATGTTAGCTCAACAGTGAATTTCTTGAGCCCAGACAAAGAGAGGGGTTGTAGAGTGCTGGCTACTTAAGCTAAGGCATCAGCTGTATGATTCTGAGCATGAGGGATCAATTGTATGTTGAATTCATCTAAGCCCTCTAAGAGATCCCAAACCCTCCACCTATAATTTGTGAGTCTTCGGTCATGACAGGAATACAACTTTTTGATCTATTTAATGACAAGCTCAGAATCCCCAAAAACTTGCAGCATTTTTACATTTTTCTTCAAGGCTATGAGAAGGCCAAGAACTAAGGCCTCATATTCCACTATGTTGTTGGTGCAATAGAACTGTAATTGGTGGGTAGCGAGAAATGTCTTACCTGTTGGGCTGATGAGTTCGAATCCAGCTCCAGCTCCTTACCTGGATTTTGATCCATCAAATCAGAGCGTCCAGCACGTGGAGGATTCCTTTTCCTCATGTCTGATTGAGCTTCTATTCCCTTTCGGCTAGACGGCTAACCATGTGATCTTAGGGGAATTTTCTGGTTTGATGCAATGATCAATAGGCGGTTCTACTGGTGCCTCCTTTGGCGTTTCCATTTGAGGAGCAACTATTTTTCTAACATGTGCAACCGCTGCTTGACACAAGCAATAATCAAATTCAAAATGCGCAGCATTGTGAACCTTGCACCAGTTTGGCAACAAGAGATCCTGTAAATTCATTCAGGCCCTTAGGCTGAGTTGATCCCTCATGCATTTTTCCATGAATTCTTGGAAGCCATTGAGTAGTCCTCAGTCGTTGTCTTTATAAGGCCTCTCATTGGCTTCTACCAAAGCTTCTGTGTCTGGGAGCATTCGTGTAGAATCAGTCGAAGGACTACACAACACCAGCAACACTTCATCTGCACGTTCTTCCTGAAGCCCGACCTCATTTTAGTAGGCGAAAGGGCAATAATTCCCTAAATAAGTCTCAGCCAATAACACCTCACTGAGATTATTATATTATGTGATCATGTACTTCATACGGGGTTCACGGTCGATACAGATTTGATTTGGCAGCCCCTTCCATGGCAGCCACATGTGAGAAAAGTCTATGGCAGTGTATCAATTCAATTCCTTGGTGAATTCCCTTCCTAAAACAATTCCATATGCATCCAGAATATCAGCCACTTGAATATCAATGACTTGTTGTATCCGTGGGTCTATAGCAATCTATATCAGGATACAGTTTATTTCACCCATGATGTTGATCTCTATTTTGTTCAGCTAGGTCACCTTTCTCTTTGAAGGCATGGGAGTGATGCCAAGAGCCTTGCAGATAGCCAAGGGCATCACATTGGCAGATGCTCCTGAATCAAACAGGCAGTTATGTAGGTTCTTCCCAAAGACCCTAATGGTGGTTAGGAAAGGGGGAGTTTCAGGTCTCCCTTGGAGGATGCCCGTAGGCGTGTCCATGTGAGCTATCTGACCTTTTTTTCTTATCATTGTCCATATCCCTAGTTTTCCTAAACAACTGGTCCTTGGAAAGCTGCCTATTGGCCCTTTCTGGCTCCTTTTCAACTTGTTTACTTGCAGACTGATTTACGAGAATATCCTTCCTTTTCCCGGCATTATTCTGTATCTCCAGTTCTTTCCTAGGCTCTTCAAAAGTAACCCTCTTAGCTGGTGTTTCTTACGTTGTACTAGAGGATGGAGTCCCATTAAGAACCCTAAAGAAGGAATGCCTCATAGCAGGGACTTTGAGCAATTCAAAGGCTCATAAGTTGATTTTTACCTTCTTGAACTCTTCGGCCACATATTCACCCATTTGTTCGATTTCTGAACTAAAAGCTTGGCCTATAGCAGAACTAGGAGATTGGACCTTCGTTTGACTAGATGGATTTTGGGATTGGCCTTGAAATTGATTTTGTGACTGGTTTTGAGATCCATTCTTGTTAAGGTATTGGGTGGATATGTGAGGGAGCCCAGGGTTATTACTGGCATTTGGATCAGGCGGGGTTATAAAGAAATAGGGAGTTGATCGTTGATGGAACATGTGGACCTCATTTACAAATGGTTCTTCTTCATCTACCGGACCATTATGTACTGAATCAAAGAGCTGAGCCAAAGTTTGTTCATTACTTACCTCTTGCACTTTTTCACCCTCGACCTTGGGCTCATTGCGATCACCTCACAGAAATGGCACTTGATTGACCACAAGACAGGAGGAATCATAAGGCTCAGATGGGACGGTGTCCCTGCAGCTGGCATTGTCGACTGCGTTTTGTACCTCCACCTGGAAGATTTCAGCAGCTGTCTGGAACTCAGGATAATCCAACTTGGAATGTCTGCTAGTTTTGTGAAGTTGACACCACCCGGACAAGGCCGCCTTGCCCAGGTATATACCGCTGGACATTTTTTCATTGCTTTCCGGTTGATCGAAAGGCGTAGCGACACCACCATTATTGGGCCTGGTGTTCCACATGCGATTTTGCCTCTGAGAGGGTCTCATTTCTACATTTTGATTGGCATTTTTCCCCCTATCATAATTCTGCCTAGAGGAAGTGCCTACTTCTCGATTATCCCTGCTATCCCTATTGTATCGGTTGTCCCAGTTAAGGTTGACTTGGAAATTACACTGGGTAGCCTGCAACTAGTTATTTTGGTTCTTTAGATGTGTCATTTATGTGGACATCTTCTTTATCATCTCAGTCAGTTCCTCTAACTTGTCTTTCTTAGTCGCGCTTCTAGGCGATGGCACCAAATTTTGGAGAAAAGCGGGTGGGGCCGTCGGTTCATTCTGATAGGTACAATGGTGCTAGGGGCTATTGGGAATACGCTTGCTGTTGTGGAGCAATATGAGAATAGTTATACTGCTGCTGGGATTGCAGATAGGAAGGCACGGGAGGCGCATAATTCAATGGCTGCCCTAGATGTGGTACCATAGGAAATTAAGGCACCTAGTTCATAGGAGGGGTCTGATGAGCAAACGCCTGATTAAGCCCCTAAATCTGCATTGGGTGGGCTACCATTCCCAAAGAAGGCAGTGGGCCAAAGATATTCTGTCCCAAGTCTGCACTGGTGACAATGGCCTCTGCATAGGCAGTCACCAGAGTAGTGAGTGGTGGGTGCATCCTTTTCACCAAGGCTAACGTGAGGTTGTCCAGCGCCGCGTAATAGACCGGGAGAGCCGCTGTATCATTATGGAGGTATGGGTCCTGAAGCCTTGTGTAGGCGAGATAGAAGCAGTCATTGAAAGAGCCAATAGGTTCGTTAACTTCCCTCCTGACAGACATGAACTGTTGGTAAAGCTCTGAAGGGCTAATGGGGATCTTGTATTTCTGTAGGAAGGCATTCTTCATCAGGTTCCATGAGGTAATGGATCCCCTCGGCAAGTTGATGTACCAATAGAAGGCCTCTTCCCCCAATGAATACAGAAAAAGGCGACATGCAATGTCCTCGTGGTCAACTTGCATTTCGGTGATCGCTATCTCAAATATTTTGATATGCTCTTCAACTGTTCTTTGCAGATTGCTCAGATGGAACTTTGAACAAAAGCCCTCTGGATTCTTGGGCATATCATTGTAGATAGCAAAATGTATCGGCAAATGGTTATGCGCCAACCAAGCCATGGAGGGCGGCAGAGGTGGTACTTGCTATTGGAAAATGGGGATTTGGGGCTGTATTTACAACACAACAACAATCTGATGCTGCACTTGAGCTATGGCTACCTGGACTATGTCTTGGGCTAGAAGGGCTGGGAGAGGAGCAATCCCCTAGTTGCCAGAGATAGGAGGTGCAAATGTAGTTTGAGATGGATGGGTGGAAGACAAAGGCCAGCCAAATGAAGGTGAGGGTGAAATAGAGGTAGATGGAATGGAGGAAGAGGAAGAGGCAATGCTACTTCCGTGGGCTTGCTTTGCCCTCGTGGGAGGCTACAATTCTTCAAATTCTCCCTTGTTTGGCATTGACCGTAGAACTCTTTGAAATCTTTCTGGGGAGAATGATCTGATTCGATCCAGCTTCACTTTATCCATTAACTTAGTATTTTAACCGTGGCCCTCCTTCTAGCGCCAGTTCTCTTGATGGCGTTAGGAGGAGGAGGGCATAAAATGAATCACTTCCAATCTTCAGCTTTGTATTCCCAACGTGTCAAGCCCTCCTTCTAGCCCCATTTCTATTGATGGTGTTTTTATGCACTTCTCAACATAGGTAGTGCATCGGTACACTACCTCTCTTGAAAGACAATCTCCCACAATCAAATTGTAGAACACTATTCCAAGGTCTTTCGAATGTCAGGTCATGACAGTGCTTAGATACCTCAGTAGTTAGATGTGATTTGCTGGAATCACAAGGTGGTCTTATAGGAAACACAAAGCAAGGACACAAAGCATGGAAGTTGGATCTTGAAATGGAGTTCTTAGGATGGGAAGTTGTTATGCACTGGCTGTAGGTTCAAACAGCAATCTTGAACTCCATATAGTTGTTGGATTTGGTTTTACAATGTGCAATGAACCTTAGCATAGGTCAGTTCTTAAAAAAAAGAAAAGGCGAAGGGAAGGAAAAGTTCCTAAGTCTGCAACTAGCTATGAATAGTGACAATGGAGTTCCTGCAATGGACAATTTCTTAAAACAATATCCCACCTAACTAGGGATTTCACAGTACCATAGAAATTGTGCTATCTTCTAAAGGCTGCAGATATTTCATCATTCATCCACCACATACATGTATGAATCAAAGATGAATGTTTGGAGTAGATTTAAAATCAAGTCCAGGCTAACTTTGCATAGCTATCTACCATCAACAAACAACAAAAAGTATGGACAAAGAAATCATCAACATGGTAGGAATTTGCATGATCACCCAACAACATTCCCAAGATCTATTCAAAGAAATAAGATAACTAACTAAATAGCAATAGAATTTAAGTCAAACATCTAACATTGGAGATTGAATCAAGTAACATGGGAGAAACTGAGAAAATACACCAAGTCAATGCTTTTCTTATGAATTTTTGTAGCATGTCTTTACAACAACTCAACTCTCTTTCACAAATGAGAGGAGTGCCCTATTTATAGTTTCCAAAAAGTAAAATGAATGGCCAAGATTCATTCTCATTGTGTGGCCAAGATTCATTACAAAATAGGGTTTCACCTACCCCCAAATAGATCATAATTTAAAATTACATTTTCGTCCCTTCCTTATTTTGTCTTCTAGCTGATGGCACTATAGCTCTTTCATCCTTTAGCAACTTGTTGTTTTTTGTTGTAGCTACTCTTCAGGAAGGTCTTCATCTTTGGCTAGGTTATCCTCCTACTCCTCAAAAGCTGTGTGTTCTATGTATTTGAGGATGACTGCCTGGAGCTTGTCTATTTCAAGGATTTCACATCGCAATGCCTGATAGCTCCATTCCTTAGCATTTTCTTCCAGCCTTTTCCAATCTTCATGAATCATACTTCGAGCCTTGGTCTCTGAACATCTCTGATTGGTCGAAGGCGTGGGTAGAAAAACTTAGGAACTCCGTTGTGATTTCTCCTGTTGTTTCGTCCTTCATCTTCTCCTAAAAGTATGGTTTGATCTTCTCTAGATCCATTTGCACAGTGGGCATATCATAGCCCGTCATCAGCTTAAGATATTGGGCACATTCCGCCCAAATTTTCTTGATGCACTCAATCTCTAGATCCACCCTGCTCAAGATTTGCTCCAACCTCTCCTTCTGGTTGTCAAAGTCTCTGCGCCACACATACATTAGCCAGTGATCTTTTTTAAGCTCTAGCTTCTCCTCTGACATGGCCTCGGGCATTTGAAGGATAGCTTCGATCCTTGGGAAGGTGGAGTCGTAGGTTGTGGAGAAATTGGTGCAGAGCCTCTTTGTGCCCTTAAGAGACTGTATTAATTCCAAGAACTTGTTGGCTGTTCGCACAACCCTACTGATTCCCATGTTCCCAACGAATGAGACTTGTCCGAAACAGTCCTTAGTGGTTTTCTCCAAGTTCTTCCTTCTCTCCATTTTTTCGATCTGCTCTTTGGAAAGCAACTATGGTGCGGCCGTAGAGGTGGTGGGTAGGTCGTTCACTGAGAACCATTGCTATATATAATCTGTTAATGCTACAACCTATGCCTTGAGCTCATCCTTGGAGATTTTATCCTACTTTATCAGGTGCACCACTGTGGCCACCGACTCCTCAAGGTGCTCAACCTTCTGCTCTCTAGTTGCAGTCCCCAAGTCAATGGTAGAGATGTTATAGCTTACCCCACCCCGGCCAATAGTAGGCATTGCAATAAGTGCTGCTCGGGAGCCGGAAGCATCCATCGTTATCTTGGATCGGACCTTGGGCTTCTTCTCCTTCTTCATCGTGATCTGGGATCAAGCCAAGATGGCCTCCAACCTTGCCCTTGGGTCCTTCAGCACTGGGGTCATTTTCTCAAGTTGTCTTTCCAACCATTCAGGCACAACAGATTTTCCCTTGGGAGAATCACGGCTACCCTCGCCCTTCTCAGTCAAAGGCAAGACTTCTGCTTTCTTTTCCTTTTGGGATTCTCCTTTTTCTTTGGTAGCATCTTCCTCCTCTTCGTTGGAGTCATGAACGAACATGAGGTGTTTGACAGGTAGATTGGTGGACGGTTGCTGGATGGGAGTATCTTCTTTTGCTGCTTCTTCTTTTTTTTTTCCTCAGTACCCCCGGCCTCAGGGCCTTTGACGACATGGGCTTCAACCTCGGTTAAGTCCTTTATCTATTGCTCTTCTGGTGGGTTCCCTTCTTCACCATGTGGTGACTCTTCTACCTCCGCCCCAACGTCCTTTAGCTGCTGCGCCACTTCCTCCTCGAGGTCCTTATCAAGCATCTGGATGATTTCCTTAGCACCCAAGCCATCCTCCTCATCCCCAATCTCGGAAGAGTCTGTTTCCTCCTCCTCATAGACCACCCTATCGATGGTTTGGTGCTCGTACTCAGGATGCTCATGATACTCATCAGCCTCCTCCTCGACAGACTTCGAGGCTTCCTACTCTCGCTCCTCCAACTCCTTTAAGATTTGCATTTTCGCCTCCATAGCTTTGCGGCCCTGTCAACAATTGTGAAGGTTGAGCCATTGCAAGGACCTGGGCAAGGGCTGCTTGGAGAGTTGGATCCATCAGAATTTGGGAGAGCTTAGGGGGAAGGTTTTGCATATGTCTTGTAAGAGCCTCGGGCATAGTGGCAGTGGGAATAAGCGATGTTATTGTTGCCAAAGGAAGTGATGTAATTAGCGACATGGTAGCAGAGGAAGGGGGAGTGGTCATGCCAGAAGAGGAATCTATGACGACTACCGACCTGGCCTGGGGCAAAGGGGAAAGATGGACAGAAATGTCCACTGCCAGTGAAGATGCGGTGGCCATAGCTAGGGAGGCGGGTGGTGCCATAGGAGGGGCAGGGAGAGCTAATGGAGGCTGCAATTCTATCATACCTACTACTTGTTTAAGCCTTTTGGGAGACGAGCCTCCCATTTCTTTCTTCGCTTGGGCCTTGGGATTGGGAGACTACGCGGTCTCTGTTCCTTTTCTTTTCTAGGACTTGGTGACCAGAGGAGACTAGGAGGTCCCGCTAGTTTACATGGTGGCAGCAACACCCTTCGTGGCACTCAGCTCACTTTTGAGCCCCTCATAAGTCAAGACCACGCCTTGCCACTTTAGATGTGCCACCTACCCATCGATCCACTCCTTGGTACGAGTTAAGATTGGCTAGGTTATGGTGTCTAGGTCATCAACCTCCTCCTCTTCCCAGTCTAAGGAATGGTTAGTGTGGGTTATGTTGTACCGGGAATGGTTGCACCCTTCTAAGGAACTGCACAATCATGCACATGTAGTGCCTTGCGCACACCTCTTTGTCGTCGTGGCAGTTAGCCCAAAAATCCTCAATGTAATATTGGTGGGCATAGGCCAATCCCAGTGCTTTCCTGACGTGGCCATGTGGGTCCATCCGTGGGCGAGCGGTGTACCAGTCGAAATGGTACTCCTTAAGCTCCTTCTCAGAGTTACCAACACATTGTGATGTCTACAGTCGATACATGCCCTGGCCAAGGGTCATGGGATAGGAGATCCCTGCTATATGCTTATTGTTGAAGATTTCCTGCAGGTGTTGGAGTTACTGAGAGAGCTCCAAGAGGATGATTCTGTCATTGCGGTATCGAGGCAATCTATTCGGCCTTTCAGTGAAGCCTTAGACCCGGATGTACGTAAAATTTGGGAACTCGATGAAAAGAAAAGCATGTTGCTTTAGAAGAGCTCTGGTGTTGTGGGAGACCCTCCTCTCGAAGTCTCCGGTGATCAATCTGATGATATGGCCAATGAAGGTGTCGTTCACCCTACTGTATTCCTTTTTGAAATTCTAGTACTGGAGCTGGGGATATTTATCAAATGGTTTGAGTCCTCGCTTCTACCTCTGATTGGGTGCCATGAACAACCCACTGTACTATCTTTGATCTGCTAGGGAATAGACAAGGTAGGAGGTCATATAAAACTTGGAGCTCTTCTTCACGTTAACAAACTGCTCATGGAAGTAGTTGCTTATAATTCCTCCCCAATAAAATGAGACCATTGTGACATCTCCGTTTCCTTGCAGGATCTACTCAATGAAGTAGGCCATCCATTCCTAGAAGTAGGCGGCCGTTGGGAGACCCATAGCCCTGCTCAACATGGTTAGCAGGTTGTGGTAATCCTCATGGAAATCGCTACAGAAGAGCTCCTCGGGAACCTTCACAGTGCTGGATCATTTTTCCTTAAGCCAATGGATGTTTATTGACTTCTTGCATCCTGTTGGGTTATTATCCCACGCCGCTTGACATTCTTCTAATGTGGGGACCTCCATCTGTTGGAACGTGAGAATGTGGAATGTCTTGGTGATCCCTTCTAGCGACATATCTGTGAGAATGTTCCCCTCCTTATCGATAATTGTTCTGGTATCTATTTGGTAGGCTTCTCAGCAGGCCATGACCAATTCAGGCACCATGAGGGATGGAGGGAAACTGACAGCCTTAGCTATGCCACTTTTCCTTATCAATCTAGCGTTCTTTGTTGTTGGGTTGACCTTGACCCTCTGCATGAATTCATCTATATCCACCTGGCCAATGTTAGTGTCTATAATCTCCTTCTAGTCTGTGGTGAGCTTTGAGTGGAGCATCTCACTTTGGAATTGATACTTCATTTGGTCTTTGTCTTCTTTCCCTCGAGGGGTCTTTCCCTCGAGGGGTCTATATATCCTGCAAACAAGGACAAAGATAGCACAATAGATCATCAAAACAATTCATGTTAGTCCATATCTTGAAAACAATATCCATTTCAAATAATCAACCAAGCATATCATGAACTTTCATCTCAAGATGTTATTGATCTTTCATTAAGGGCATTTAGACAATCCGGGCCTGGAGGGCCGGACTTCCTCTGCAGGAATGTCGTCTGGAAGGGAAAATGCAGCCAAAAGCTCCTAGAGACTTTCTTTGGTCACATTTTTATACTTCAAAAGGTTCATGATAAAGAGGACCAAAATTCAACACGTGGGTTAACGTTAGATCTCGGATTTAGGCTCGTTAGGATCGATCTAGGAGGGCTTAGAGGTCTCATGCCGAAAAGCTGTCAGGAGATGGCAGTTTGGAGGGGCGGACAGCTGATAGAAATCTGAGGATGGAAGTCCGGGGTCCAGTGCCCAGCGGGCCAAAGGGCGGCTGGTGTTAAGATTTCACAAACGAGGGCCCGGGCCGGCGGCATCGGAAGGACGCATGAACTTTGCCGCTTTGAAAAAGAAAACATCAGACGAAAGCTCGGGAGGAGAAGCCTGGCATCCAGAGCTTGGCAACATGCTTTTGTTTTTTTTTTTTTGTTACGCAGCAATCGACAAGGCAGAGCCTAGAAACCGGGATGGCAGTCAGCATTTTTTGTCTAGCAACGGCGATAGACGATAGGAGTCGCGGGCTACGGGGCCCGGCGAGCAGAAGGGTCGGTGTGGAATTTCCCCAATGGCAGGAGAGCGGCAGACTTCCGAGAATAGAAGTCGAGGGACCAAGGCCTAGGAGGCGTGTCGGATGCAAACGCGATAGCACAAGACAACGTCGGAGTAAAGGCCAGGGTCTGGAGGTCGGACGAAATCAATGAGCCTGCCCTGAGATTGGCAGAAAAAGAAATAGGGACATCTGGCGTCTGAAGCCTAAAAACCCAAAGGATGCATGAATAAACCACTAGAGGTTAATAGTCGACCCGAAGGCGAAGCCAAGAGGGCGGGGCGCTGGGTGCGACTCATTGTGGACAACAGCAAAAGAAACGGGGAAATTCAGAGGCAGATCCCCAGGGTACCGGGCCCGAGAGGGCCAAAGGATGCATGCCGAGTTAAACCATTAGGAGCCAAAGGCAGATGGGAAGGCATATCCCACAGACTGGGATATCAGATGAGCCAGAGCTGTGGTTGGCGGCAAAACAGTTAGGGAACCCTGGAGGCGGAACCCCGAGGTTTCGGGCCCGAGAGGCCTGATGGACGGATTCTCAGTTTTGAAATTCTTCGGTGAGGAGGATGCCGGGATCAGGCAGCCAGGAGGTAGGGGAAGGTTTGCATTGAGTTAAACGGCAGCACACAAGTGGAAACCCGGATGGAGAAGTCTGACAGGATGGGCCTGGAGAGCGACATCGCCGTCGGCAGGTGATCAAAGTTTTGAAACCGGACGACGAAGGCGGGTTTCAGGCCCGGGGCAGACGTTCTCACTACACGAAGAATAGCCACGGAAATGACAAGTCCCAGATCAGCGAGCAGAGGATTTTAAGAGGTTTGCTCAGTTTTCTAATATATGGATTTGGTGCACAATTTAGTGTTCTATCACATTATACCCTCCTATCAATTTGTTAATTGATTTAAATCTCTCAAAATTATGAAAACGACACTCGGGAGGGCAAATGGGTGGCCTACCTCAAACACGCTAAGTGGTGAGACATGGGATCCACCTACGTTGGTTGGAATGATGCTGAGGGTGATGGTCATGACGATGCCGAAGACGGTGGGCTCCAAATGGCAGTTTATCCAATTCGCTCCAATCCTGCAAGATGATAATGACTAGCCGGGTTGGGCATTTTATACCCCAACCGCCATGAATGTCTGCATTAAATGCAGGTACGGCCGCAAAAAAAGTTGGTGAATTTGAATAGGTCAGAGATGGCAGTGGGAACACCGGGGCCCGGTGGCCGGGGAGGCATGACGAGATGACTGCTTTGAAGTTTCATGTTGGTTGATCAGCAGCAGCGGGGAGTGGCTCGGGGCCTGGAGGGCGGGACGCCGCAGAAAATTTCACAAGTTTGCGTATAGTGGAAAGGGACTTGGACGCTAAGGTCCAGGATGACGCAGAGCGAAAGCCATCGAGAAACGGTGATCCCAGCATAGAAACCCGGAAGCAGAATTCTGGGCGGCCGGGCCCGACAGGGTCCGAGGCTGTTGGCAGGGTCAAACTGCGAAAGGGACCCCACGAACCCCCGAAGCGCAACAAAACCAAAAAGAGGAGGCATGGTTGATTTATGATGGAACTTTGAAGTAACATCGACTATCCGAGACATCAAAAAGAGGGGCACGAAAAATGAGGCGGTGCCAAAAATGACCCGACAAGGCGAAAGAAAAGAGGGTCCCCGTTCCAAACGAGGGGTGTGTGCTAAGGGAAAAAAAACATTGTAGACACTTTATGACATAATCATGTGTTTCTCTTTCCATTCTGGGCCAATAATACCCCATCCTCATTAGTTTCTTAGCTATGGTCATTCCACTCGAGTGTGAACCACATATACCATTGTGTACTTCAGTTAGAATGGTTAATGCCTCCTCAACATTTAGGCAGCGTAGTAGGGTTCCTTCTATACTCCTAAAATATAGGGTATCTCCTAGGATGACAAATATGGATGCCTTTTTGACAAAGGTTCATTTTAGGTTTGATGGTATGTCGGTGTGTATGACTCCTATTTGAAGGTATGTGTAAATGTCATGGTACCAAGGATCACTGGGACCAACGATTTTGCACACAAATTTTGATTATGGTAGCTTGAATGTAGACACGAGAAGCTGCTCTATCAGGAATTCATATTTTGGAACATTGTTGGGGATGTCCAGTAAGGACCCAATTGTTTCCATGGTGTCTGCTACTCTGTTGTTGGCTATAGGTATCTGCTCAAATGTAATTTCAATGAAGGATTCTTTGAGAGTCTCCACCAATTTCTTGTATGGAGTGAGTTTGTCATCCTTGGTCTGATATTCATTGTTCACTTGATTTATGATCAATTGGGAGTCTCCGTACACTTTGAGAGCCATGATGTTCCACTGCACTGCTATTCTGAGACCTATGGTCAAAGCCTCGTATTCCACAATGTTATTGGTGCAAGTAAATGCTAGTTTGTAGGACCTTGGTATGCAATCCCCTTGTGGGGTGATAAAGAAGACACCGGCTCTTGATCCATGCTACATGTATGAGCCATCGAAGTATAGTTTCCAGTGGTCAACTACGTTGAGGTTAAAAATAGATTCATCTGGAAACTCTGAGACAAGAGGATTTTCGGAATAGATTGGTGCTTCTGCTAGTTGGTCTGCGATGACTTGGCCTTTGATTTCTTTCCTCTCCACATATTCGATGTCATATTCTGATAGTGTCATCACCCATTTGGCCATTCTTCCTGTGAGAATTTCCTTTGACAATAAGTATTTGAGAGGGTCGATTTTGTCAATAAGCTTTATTTTGTGTGCCAACATGTAATGTCTGAATTTTTGAAATGCAAATACTACTGCTAGGCATGCTTTCTTGATGAATGAATAGTTTAGCTCATGGCCAACCATTGTTCTGTTGATGTAATAGATAGCCCTTTCTATTCCATTTTTGTCATCCTAAGCTAAGGAGCTCCAAGGGCTACTATTGTTGCTAATATGTAGTGAATCAGTGGTTTTCTTGGGATTGGTGGCATTAAGACCGGTGGTGTCAGTAGATATTCTTTGATTTTATTGAATGCTTCTTCACACTTGGTATCCCATTTGTATGCTACTCCCTTGTGGAGTAGGTGAGAGTATGGGTTCTGTTTGTCTGCTAGTTGTACTATGAATCTTCGAATGGATTGAAGCCTTCCTTGGAGACCTCTCAATTGCTTTAATTTTTTCAGTGCCTCCATCTCAAGGATTTCTTTTACTTTTGTTGGATCCACTTCGATGCCTCTCACTGACACTATATATCCTAGCAATTTTCCCGATTGTACACCGAAGACACACTTCTTTGGGTTTAGTCTGACCTTGTACTCCTCCAGTCTATTAAAGATGGCACTTAGGGTTGCTATGTGATCTTTTCTCTTTCTTGACTTAGCTAGAATGTTTTCAACATAGTCTTCAACTGTTTTATGAATCATGTCAAGGAATATCAATGTCATGGCCCTTTGATATGTTGCTCTTGCATTTTTTAAGCCGAATGGCATCATGCTCCAACAGTATGTCCCCCATGGACAAGTGAAAGCCATCTTATGTTGGTCCTCCTTAGCTATCATGATCTGATTGTACCCTGAGAATCCATCCATTAGTGACAACATCTCATGTCTAGATGTCATGTCTACTATCATATCAATGTTGGGAAGTGAGAAGTCGTCTTTTGGACACACCTTGTTCAAATCTTTGAAGTCTATGCAGATTCTGATATTTCCATCGTGTTTTGAAACAGGTACCAAGTTTCATACCCATTCTAGATAGTCTATTGGTTGGATGAATCCTACATCTAATAGATTTTTTAGCTCCATTTTGACTAGTAGGGCAATCTAAGGATGCATTTTTTGAAGCTTTGTTTGATAGGATTTCCTTTTGGATACACTACTAAGTGGTGAACCACAGTCTTTGGATCAAGTCCTGGCATGCCAGCATAACTCCATGTGAAGTTTATCTATCTTTCCCTTAGGAATGTTGCTAGGAGCTCTTGCTCTTTTGATAGTAGTGATTCCACGTAGAATGAGATATGCGAGGTCTCCTCTGTTCCTAGGTTGACTTATTGCATTTTTCTTCCAAGACTACTGACTTTTCTTGATGAATAGCTCTTAAAGGAAGATTGAATCTCCCATCCTTGAGTGCCTCAAAGAGGTTTTCACCATTGGATGCATCCTTTCTTTTTACTTTTTTCTAGTCAGAGAGTGCCACAGTGTGGCTTTCACTCAAGGACTTGGATATTATTCTTAATTTCTCGCTTTTATGACTAAAGGATTCAATCGTTTCCCCATAATATGCATGTGTGTCCAACTCCATTATAAACCCTACTTTGTGATCCCCATTTGGAATGTTATTCCACAATCCCATGAATTCAGAGAGTGCCTCATCGTTTTCGAATGTATCAAGAACTAGCGGTCCTCATTGGTTGTAGTCGATGAGTTGAGGATATACTAGGAAAATCTCATGATTTTGGTGGTCTATTTCAAAAGATAGGTTGCTAATCATGCAAAGAGTGGTATCCTCAAATAGCCTAGGTAAGTTAGTCAGATTATCCTCGTCATCGCTACTACTACAGACATCGGTTATATCAAATATAAAGTTATCTATGACGCGACCTGTAGATTCTCGTAGGCGTAATTCTACTGTAGTTGACTGAGGAGGATTATTAACTATTCTAACTAGAGGATTGCGACCATGTATGGTTATACTTGAAGGGGTACATCCAAGGCCAAGATTTGTTATCGGTCGTGTCTTTGGCATGATAGGTATTATAAGCCCATTGTTGTTTTGTCCAAGTCTTTGATTTCTGTCATAGCCCATTGCGAGCATCATTTGCAGACCCTTGATTTTGTCATCCATTGGTAAGTCTAGTACTGGTCTTTCATCTTGGTATAGCATATGAGATGGATCTACCTCAATAACTTCTCGTCCAAGATCCCCCCACCTTGTAAAGTTAGGATAATCTTTAGGAGTCGTTTGGGATGTGGAGGCTTCATTTATTTGTGGACGTCCCCATGATCTAGGAGATTGTGGTAAGTCTCCTACCATGAAATAATTTTTAGGCATCATGTAGTTTCAACAACCGTTATCTTGGATGATGACCTTAATGTCAAAGATGGTGGGAATGGCGGGAGTGGCGGGTGTCTTTGTCCTAGAAGTTGATGCAAGATTGGCGAGATCGATGTATGGTGTAGATGGGCTCTCATCATTTTTTGGTAATTGGGGGATTTTATAGTACTTTGCTTCAAGGCATTTACAATAGGAGAAGGGTTCGGGATCTCCATGGATGGCAACTTCTTGTCCATCATGTGTGAATTTCACACATTGATGGAAAGTTGACACTACTGCCTTCATTTTATGAATCCATGAACATCCCAGAAGGATGTTATATGGTAAGTCAAGGTCCAAGACCTGACAAATGGTTTCCATAAGAGTCAGCCCTACCTGAATAGGGAGTTTGATCATGCCTTGGGACACTCTCTCTTGATCGTCATATGCTCTTATTGTGATACCCTTTCCTTTGTCAATAGAATCTTTTGGGATTTTCAATTGTTTGATGAGGTTGAGAGAACATATATTCAAACCCTCACCTCCGTCCACCAAGACCCTTTTGAGTTTTCTCTTATGTACTATGACTTCTAAGTGAAGTGCATGGTTGTGAGATGGTTTAGCGGGAAATCCTGGTCAGATAATGTGAGGAGATTTGGCGTAATGATATTTCTAACCATAGCTTGGAATTGTTCCACATCAAGATCTATGGGGACAGTGGATGAGGCCAACGCTTCTTCAAGGATTTTCTTATGGACAGATGAGATTTTTAGCAACTCCATGATGGAGATTTGCACTGGCGTTCTCTTGAGCTGATCTAGGACATTATAGCCATTGGGGATAGATCTAGATGCAAGGACTTTGTTTGGCTGGGATGATCCTATGATGGTAACTTTTCCACCTCTTGTGGTGATTCCACAATCTTGAACATAGGAGCCCTTGATAGTAATGACCATGTAGTTTTCATCTAGGGAGGCGACGACTATTTCATACACATGATTTACATTTGAGTGGGTGCCTTTCCCTTTATCTTTGTTATTGTTATTTCCTTTGTTGCCATGATTAGGCATCAGGTTTGTGTATATCTTAAGATCTTGGTTTCCTATAGGTTGTTCCACATTTATGATTCTTTTATCGATGAGATCTTGAATGATGTTTTTCAATCTCATGCAATTGTTTATGGTATGGCCTTTGATTTTATGGAAATCAGAGAGTTGATTCTCATTATACCAAGGAGGTTTCACATCCGGTTCTTGGTAATTCTCAAATGTGGGAGCCTTGATGAGTTTTTCATCTATCAACTTTTCCATTATGTCTTCAAGTGGTTCCCTCAAAGTGGTGTACCTTCGCTTGGGATAACTCTTACGTTGGGGTGGTCCTCTTTGATCATTGAGATTATTGATTGTTGGATTGTTTTGGTGTTGGGTTTGGATTTGTGGTGAGGGTGTGTTTTGGCGAGGGGCACTAATGACCACCTTGACATTGACGACACTATCATTAGTAACATTTTTGTTCCTTTCCCACGTGTGAGGTTTATCGTTATAATTGGAGTGTGGGTGGTTGCTTTGTTGTTTTGGGTATGAAGTTGATCCCACGAGTTGGGTCATGAGGGCTCGTTTGATGCTGAGCCCCTTGGGGATCAACTGATCATATGTGTTGATTCCTTGAACCTTGAGATGAAATGCCAAGAGGCCTTTAAGGTTGGCGATGATGGTGGAAACTTGTTGCTCTTCTGGAATGGTCCACTTGCTCTGATTGGCCTTGGATCGCCATCGTTGTAGGAATGAAGTGAATGATTCACCCTTTCCTTGTTTCAGAGTTCAGAGTTCTTCTAGACTAACATCCATTGCAATGTTGCATGCATGGTTTTTTATGAATGTGTCTATAATTTCTTGGAATGTTCTAATGCCTGAAGGGAGGCGAGAAAACCATTCCATAGTGTGGCCTACCAAACTCCTAGGAAATAGTCACATCAGATAAGTATCGTTGTATGCGACTTCCATGCAATGAACCTAGAATTCCCTGATGTGATCTTCAGGGTTTCATTACTAGGCTCCTATCAAATGGATATAGACACAAGTGCTTGGTGTCTTCCTTGTTCGCCCAGATTGAAGATCAAGCACTTGTTGCAAGAGCAACCTGATTTATGTCATCACAGCATTTTGTGGATCAGGGGGTGGGATGAAAGTGTTTTGGGGTGTTTCAATCATGGGTTGGATGGGTAGGTTGGTCGATGTGTTTTTTGATGGTATCTGTATGTTTTTCTGAGCTAGGTAGGCTTGCACCTGTTGCTGTATGAAAAATGCCTGTTGTTGATCTTGTTGTTGCTATGCTAAGATTTGTGCTTATTGTTGTGCTTTTTGTTGTTCCAACAATGCTTGTTGTTGGGCTTCCAATTCAGCTACTTCTTGCTACTCTTGATATAGCTTAATTTCTTGCTGATATGCTTGCATTTGGGTAGCTTTTTTTTGTGCAAGAAGTTGTGCATGTGCTTGTGCTTGTTGTGCTTGATATTGGATGTTTGCCTGAGCTTGAGCTCGTTCTTGCACTGCTTGTGCTTGGGCTTGTTCTTGTATCACTTTTTGTTGTAATAGAATTTGTTCTTGAGCAGCCTTTTGTTCTTGTAGTGCTTGCAATGCTTGAACAAATTGGGTGGCTTGTTGTTGTTATTGCAATAAATCTTGGGCTTGCGCGGCCTGTTGTGCTTGTGTAGCTTGGGCAGCTTGCTGAGTAGCTAGTTGTATGGATTTTTGTTTTTGCACTTGTTGGAATCCCCTTTGAAAAGAACCTTACAATTTTGTGTTGTATTGGTTTGATGTGTTGGAAGTTGGTGGTGGATTAAAAATGGCGTTCGTGGCCTATGATGATGTCATGTTAGTGTTTTGGGTGATGGATGGTGGTGTTGATGTGGTTGGTCCTTGGGAGACCATGCTTTGCGATGTTAGGGGTGTGTTTGATTATGTTGCAATTGCTTGTGTCATTGTCATCTGTTGTTGCGATATCAACAACAATTTTTGAGCATTTGGCATAATGCTTTGATTGATATTTGGGATGTTGGTTTGATTAATACTTGGTAAAGGGGGAAGCCCTAAGCCAATGAGTGGTGTGGATGATGATGGAAAAAGAAAAAGTGGTGGAAATGTAAGGCGTACGAGTCCTTGCGAAAATGTTGTGGTGTCAAAAATGCCCCCTGGTCCAAACATGTCTCCTTCCTCTTGCGAATTTGTGAGGAGAGGAGTTTGAGGTGTTGCATGGAAAAAATGTTGACGATGGATCATGATGGAAAGTGAGAGGAACATTCTTATGTAATGGGTTTTCGAGTATGTTTTGTTCCAAGGTGGTATTTGCATCCAAGTTTTGATTATTAACAAGGGGGTGTGTTTGAATAGCATTGAGAAATGCATTTCCCTTATTAACATTAGGTTGGGTTGGAGAAAAAGATGTCATGATTTGTAGAATGTTTTGAGTGATATTGTGGGATGGGGGTGTGGATGAGATGGGAATGGTGGATGAGATTGGAGGAAAAGATGTCTCCACTATGGTACTAATGTCAAAATCTAAAGGTAATTTTGCCCCTTGCTTTACTAGTTCAAGCATGTATAATGAAGGGTTAAGCCTCATCATGATATTGATGATCTTATGGTTTTCCGGATTTTGAAGCATTTCAGTTATTTCATTGTGAGACATCCCAAAGGTGAGGTCTTCTCCTTGGGCTTCTTCTTGTGGGTTTTTCGATGATGTTGGAAGCTTAACTGTGAGATTTCCAGACCCAATGGGATTCATTTCAGGAGTGGTTTGACTTAAATCACTTGAAGCGGGTGTTTCTTATTGGCTTCAATGCTCTTCTTGTATTGAGATCTAGTTTGAACCATAAAACAAGGATTGATTTTTAAGAATGGGAGATGAACCTCTTGATTCTTTGGATTAATCTTTATTTTATGCCTCAAAGTGGAAAATTTTAGGATATCTTGAGGATCGAAAGGTGATATGATGATGTAAGAGATGGATGATGTGGATGCTATGATCTTTTGATAAATCTTGATGGGAATGCTAGACTTTTGGTACTTTTCAAATATGTTTTGGATTTTGACTTTGATTTGATTTTGGATTTGGGATTGTCCTTGATTTTGATTGATCTGGATTGCTTTTATTTTGAACAAAAAGACCCTAAGATGTTGGATGATTATCTAAGGGATAGATTCATTCAAAGGATGATAATTTGAATGTGTAGGAGGAAGGATTCATCTACCTACATCTATTCAAACAAGATGATAGTTTAGCTAAGCATACGAAGAAGGATGCATCTACATATACCAAACTAAACAAGATGATTTTGATGACTTTGGATAAGCCTATGCAAAAGAATGCATCTACACATACCTAGCCAAAGGTGATTTTGATAAAGTTGTCAATGATATAGTCTCAAGGATTTGATGATTTTTTATTTTTCCAAAAATCCTCTAGCATTAAGGATGATTTCAAGATTTTCCAAAAGGTGAGAGTGAGATGCTGTTTGTTTTGATGTTTTGAAGGATGGGTGAAAAATATTTTGATTTCCTTTTGATCCTAAGACAAACCTTAAAAAGACACTTTGTTTGTCTACACCTAGGTATTGAAGAGCATGCAAATGCTTCCTAGAGACCTTTATAACCAAAGAATGATTTCAAACCCCAGTATGTTATGTGGAAATTTGATGAACTCAAGGTAAGGGTTTACCTATTGTTTACTTAAGTAGACAAATCGAGATTTAATCCAATGTTTAGAAACCTCTAAGGATGTGAATCCCAAGGGCAAGCAATAACATATGGATTGAGTCAATGGTATTTGTCTCCAAAAGGGTTTGAAATTTGGATGATGATGTTAAGTTTTTCTTTTCAAGATGTTTTCGATTAAGCAATGCATTTTGTAACCCAAGAATATGT
>VDFB02281492.1:431970284-432061150 GCA_007258455.2 Sequoia sempervirens | reverse complement strand
TAGAAGGGAGAAAACTATCAATCAGAAAAAACCTTTGACAAAATACTATATTTTTTTATCAAGAAAAATAGGCACACATAGAGATACTACTACTACCCTTGTAGATTAATAGGGAATGCAATTAAAAGTAAGATAATAATTTGTATTTTATATTTCCTAGCCACACTCGAAAAGCAATCATATAGAAGATGAACTAAATAGTTAATTTCATATTGCTAAATATTTACATTTTGATTCAATATATAAATCTTCCATTAATTTTTTTTGTGATTCCCCTTTTCACATTGATTTCTCAATCATCTTATATGCACAATGTATCCTTATCTTCTTTATAGTTAAGAAATTCCTCTACAAATTTTAAATGTCCTTTTAAAAACTTAATTTAATTTTGTGAATAAAAAATGATTGAACAAAATTTTCTCAAAACTAAATCAATTGTGCATTAGGAAAATACAGAATGATTCTTTTCAATAGTTTGTTTAGGAAGTCAAACTAATTGAATAATATTTCAAGTGAATTGGAATTAATATTCTCACCCATTGTTGAACTTCTTGATAACCACTCCATATCTTATTCTCATAAACATATTTCTTGCAAGCTTATTGTAGGAATTGCTTATTCATTATCTTGTTATTCCACTTTCTTTTGGCCCTCTTAATTATCTCAATGAAAAAATATTTCTTATTATTTTAACATGTGGGTCAAGCATTTGAATTTTCATTGGTTATCTTATGCTAGTTTTGTTACTTCTTACCCTACTAAAATGTATTCCTATCTATAAATTTATAATGCTTTCAACTTTTAAAATATTTCTATTTATTTTATTTTCTTGCTATGAAATTTCTAAAGGTAGCGTGTCTATGTGCTTAAAATTGGAGTCTTATTAATTAGGGTGAGGTTTATTGTCCTAAGAAAAGTAATAGTAATGGTCTTCAAAAATTACAACTTAATAGTCAATCTCTAGATGGTATACTTTAATACATATGGTGTATGGAATAGGTTCATCCTTGGGCTAAACTACACTGTCCACTCATAGAAGAAATAGTCTAGCAAGAACACTTTTGGACTACTCATGGCACCATCAACTTTGGTTGTCTAATTTCTGCTCATAGAAGTTACAAAAATAGAGGTTGAAAAACCCTTTTCTACAAGTTTCATCACTCAAAAAAAAAAATGGAGGTAAAAAATTTCTTAGAATATGAGTGTGGTATTCTCTAAATATAAGATAGAGCATCATGGAAAGATGGCTCGACTTGAGAAAAAAAAAGTACAAATATAAATTCCATGTTCATATCTTAATTTTTGAAGGGAGAAAGCAATCACTCAAAGAAAACCTTTAAAAAAATGCTAGAATATTTTGTCAAGAAAAAAGGCACATGTTGTGAGTCTACCGCTACCCTTATGGATTAATCGGAATGTAATACTAATATACTTAATCTTAGAACTAGTAAGGTAATTGTTTTATATTTTATATTCCCTAACCAGATCAAAAATCAATCATCTAAAAGATTAAGAAAATAATTATTTTCATATTGTTAAATATGTAAATTTTGGTTAAATAGAAAAAACTTTAATCGAATTATTTTGTGGTTGTACACACCCTAATTATTTGTCAGTCATCTTTGTGCACAGATTTTTTTTTTTGTGTTTTTTAAGAAAGGAAAGTCTTCTTTAAATTTAAATATAGTTGTAAAAATCCAATTCAATTTTCTGAACGAAAAACGATTGAATATCATTATCTTAAAGCAAACTCAATTTTCGCATTATGAAAATACAAAATGATGCTTTTGAGAAGCGCGTTTAGGAACTTAGACTGATTGAATAGCATTTCAAATGAATTGAAATTATCATCGCCGACCACTGCCGCACTTTTTCTTCAAAACCGCCGTATATCTTATTCTAGCAAATAATTTCTTGCACGACTGAACATAGAACTACACACATGTAAAACAAAAAAGGCACTTGAAGAACGGGCAAACTTATTGTAGGAATTGGTAAGTAATGCGCTTTACCAAGGCCTTGACCGATAGCCGGAAGATGGAGCAGCAGTAGGCCATTGTTCTCCGGAATCTCCAATCCAGTCTGATGATTCTGGTGCTGGGGCAGGTGAAGCAACAGGAGATGATTCATCAGTCACCGTTATTTTGAGCTTTAGACCGTTTGCGCAATGCTGCCCCACTCCACAGATGAACCATATATTCCCACTTTTCGCAATTTCAAGAGTGTCCTGTCCGGTCTCAAACTTAAGACCAAAGATCGGTTCTTTAACACAGTTTGCGAATGACGACCCATTTACCACTAGCACGTTGTGAACACCCATCGGGTAGTTGAATACTGTAACACCCACCCAATACACATTAAGACAAAACGGGTGTTAATTTTTATGAAACGATCAATGCCAATACAGATGCTTATGTGCAAGCTAAAAATATTAGAGCAATGTACAGGTCTATATAAAAGTGAAATTGGAAGGGGATGAAATTACCGAGCGTGTCTCCAACATGAAATTGTTTGTCTTGTGCCCACGCCTGGTAGTCAAAGCCAAGTGTCCATCCTTTCTCGTCGCCCACTGTAAAAACGTTGGCAGCATCGACGGGGTCACATATCATAGTTATTAATGATAGAGAGGCCAACGTTATGAGAGAAACCAGACTTTTCGTTGCCATTGAGCTGTGTCTTTGAACACTTCGTAAATGATTAGAATGTTTTACACAGGCTGAATATGGATGGGAGGAATTAAGTGTACATGACCATATATAACCCGCTCCCTGTGAGTAATGACAATAAAACCGGCGCCGGGTGGAGTGCCGAATGGAAGAATCTCTCCTCCAGATGATACGTAAAATCAAAACAAATGATTACCCAAACTAAGGCCAGAAGGTTCAACGCGTTTCGCAGCCCTTGCCGACGAGACAAACGCGTTCTATCTATGCATTAATGGTTTATATCAATAACATTGTTTTTACATTTCCAAACAAACAAACAGAAAAAAAATAAAAATGTTAATATTAATTTACGCCAGTATCCAATTTGAACAAGAGCAAGCTAAATGTGTGAATCAATGGTTCACCTTTTACGAAAAGACATGTCGATGATTAAAGTCATCCTAGACGTTTATTTTTCTGGAGTCTTCTTTCCCACTGAGCTTTATATTTTTAGTTGTTAGTGTATTCTCACACCTGAAAACAAATCTCGAGCAGTTGATTGTAATTAATATTTGTATTTAAAACGCTGCAAACAGTCAGATACGTCAGATCTCCAATGAAAGTCGGATCTCGGTTGCGTCACAAAATCTTCTGTCAAGATATCTTTTGGTTAGTCTCATTTAAAAAAAGTTCTTCTGTATAATGGTTTTGTAAGTTTTTTTCGCAAATTATGCCCATTATTTTAATCGGCATGGTTGACAGCAGACACAATTTGTGTTGAGTTTTATTAAGATCTCGTTGGCTGTGAATAGATTGAAACAACAGCTGTAGAAAATTTGGTCTTTGTTCGTGTCATTTAAAAAAATATGGTGGTAAGGTTTTTAAATTTTTCTTGCAAACTCTTCCCATTTTTCTCATTTGCATCGTCAACAACACGACACAATTTGACTAGATTGACCCATTCCTCGATCTGCACAAGAATTTTCACTAGCATGAATGTCCTTTGTTCAAGCATACTGAGGTGCTTAGGGTTGATTTGATGTGTCGTTCTTTTTTTTCCCTTTTTTTAATGCTATTTCTTTATTATTATTGTATTGATATCTTAGTTTGCTCTAATAGCGGAATTCTTGCGCAAACACTATTTACAGGCATTCTATAGCCGTGTGGAGATGGAGTTGACCATCTGAGACAGCCCACGACCTATCACAAAGGTTGAAACTAGGGAAAAATAATTGCTATGTTTTTATTGTTTCTTCCTTTATTTCTTTCTTATACTTAGGGCCGAAGAAAGGAAACTCTGAAAGCCATCGGTTTATGTGGTTTTCTAAATATTTTCTTTTAAATTTGCAAACCCTAGATTCATATAGTATTGTGCATTAGGGTTATATGGTTTTCTAAATATTTTTTGTAGACACCTAAAAATGACCAGTTTCATTTTTACCACTTTCGTCTTAACATAATTATGTCATTTAGTTATGTACTTGGTCCACATTCGACTTCGACTATTGATTAAATAATTCATAATTATTTAATTAATTCACGTCATTTATTTTTCATAATTATTAAATAAATAAATTTGATTTATTTATTAAATATGTCATTAATTGTCTAAGTCTCCTCTTAATTAAATAAATTTCTTAATTTATTTAATTTCCCTTTATGCATTTAATTTCTACCTGATTATTAAATAAATAAATTTTATTTATTTATTTAATACGTCATTGATTGTCTTAATTAAATAAATTGATTAATTTATTTAATTTGTTAGTCTTATCTCCTAAATTAAATAATTAAATTTAATTATTTAATTGCCATTTTAATATTCTTCTCATTTTAAATAAATTAAATTATTTAAAATGTCATCTCAATCTTAACTTTCAGTCCATTTTGATAAATATTCTGAAAAAAGATTATTTATTATCTCTCAAAATCCATAATTTGAATTAATTTAATTCAAATTGGTAATTAATCTTCCAAAAATCAAGCAATCGGGCAGATTCTTGATTTTCCAAATCTTATCTTTAGTCCAAATCTTATCTTCTTGATTTTTCAAAAATCATTATTTCTTTAATTAATTTCCTCATTTATTCTCTGCCATCGATCCGATTTTATTCTGACCGTTCGATTAAAGAATTTTCCCTAACCCTAATTAGGGATTCTCAGGTTTAATCTGGATCGCTCATTTTAGGTTCTCATCATCAATTAATCTCGTTCGTCCGCTTAAAATGACATTTTCTATAAAATACCATTTTCCTCTGACTTTTCGATTACACACGCACATGCTGACATTTTGCATAGTTACTATAAGCATTTACTTTCACACTTAGTTCTTCATATGCAATTTCAATATTTGTTATCATTATTTGACTAAGTCATGGCATTGTTTTAGGCATAGACATTGTCAATCATAGGCTTTTAAACATAGCCATTTAGATTTTTAAGTAAATCCTTCAAAACTTGCTTTAGTCTTGTCTCTTGTCATAGTTGCTCATACACGAATCTAAGGGCATCTTTATTTACTGCAAGCTAGGAGGTGTAACGAAGATGAACCATGGAAGATGGAGAATTCTGGTGATATAATTACCTTTCATTTTCATTGTATTCCTTTATGCTTCATTATTTTCAATGGATTTTGATGTTACTAATCTAACAAGCGAACAATCTATTTTTCCCTTGATTACATTGGTGAACCCAACTCCCTTTTTTTGGTTTTTTGTATAGTTTTTTGTTATTTTTTCTACTGTTTTGTAGGTATAGGTACGGATCGATGCAAGTATTTTTTAAAAATATCGTGATGCATTTGATGCGTCGCGACACATTTGTTGACAAAAGAGCCACAATCGCCCTGACAACCTGCAACTGACAACTAGAACGATGCATCTGATCTATCACGCCGCATACGAGGACCCGAATGACGCATTTTCTCTATCTTGCCGCATTTGACTGGTAAAATTTTTCTTCTAGTTTTTCCATTCCAATTTTTGGATTTTAGGGTTTTTTAGGTTCCTAGTTTTCTAGTCTTCTATTTTTTCTATCTTTTATTCCTGCATGTTAGCTAGATTAGTTTTTTTTTGTGTTACTAATCTTCTCTTGTAGCCTGTGGTGATCTCCATTTGTGTGTCAAAGACCATTACTTAAAGAGATTACTAATTCATTGTTTGCAGATTCAAATGTCAAAGAAGGAATAAACAAACTTTGTACTTGTTTTTCAGAGATTAGCAAATATTTAATTTTGGTGCATATAAAAAGAACTCATATCTTCTATGATTGATTGTGTTTGTAGAATGGTAGGTGAGTATGCTCTCACTTGGTGAAAACCTTGTGATCAGAAAATCAGACCCATTCTAATATGTTATTACTCTGACTTGGTATATCGGAGTATCCTCTCCCCTCACGCTTTCGGACGATCTTGGGTGTAAGAGAAATGGTTACCAACTCTAGAAATTGGGCCTACTTGGGGATTTCATCACCCCAATGCAACTCAAACTGGCAACGGAGCTAAATCCAAGCTACCTCCGACCGGTATACAAATGTAAACCTTAAGGGAAAATTTAAGGTTGTGAGTGCGGATGTGTCATATGGATGGAGTTGTACTCCTTTAAACCCTGTTGAGCTTAACCTCTTTAGGCTGGAGTGCCACCTTAATGGTGATTAATCTCTTGCCCCATGTATGGCCACTCAAACGGGGGTCCTAAACTAAAAAATCTTATATAGAAAGCAAAAATCCTTCTATTTGCTAGCGCAGCACCGGTCGGTGTGAAGGCATCCACACTTTCACAGTTTGTAGTAGAGGTGATCAGCTCACTGTGGGAGTTTCATGGGGGTTGGAAGCTTGGTTGGCCTGAGAAGAGAGTGTACTGTAAGGGGGAGCCCGTGCAGCCAAGCTTCTGAATTCACACGCTATAGATATGTAGTTGGGGAAACCCATGTGGAATCTAGCGAATATTGTCATGGCCTAACCTAGGATCGTGCTTATTTGATGTGTGTTTGGTTACTTTTTAAAAATTGTTTTGTTTGTCAAGTGTTTTCTGGTTTTACTATAGTTCAAAACAAAACATTCATCAAACAAATCAAAATTTCTATCAAAACGACAAGAAAATCATTTTGGAACTAAACTGAGTCGCATCTATTGAACCACAACTGATTTTTTGCAACACAACTACTCTACTAAATTGCATTTGAAACTTATAACAACGCATATGTAAGCATTGCAACACATCTGACAACTTGAAAGCCGCATGTGCTAAATCAAGTCACATTTGACAGTAAAAAAACCGCAATTGAAAAATTGAACTACATTTGCTAAACTGTGACGCATTTGTAGCTTGAAGCGACACATCTGCCTATCAAAACTTAAAACTTCACATTTGAAACCTGAAGTCTTCAAATTGTCAACCATTTTTCAACCATTGTTTCTAGGGACATTCTGTCAGAAACCAAACTTGAAATTGCTCAAAGTCTTGACCATTAGTTCACATTAGGCACCATAGGTTTCATACCTCATTCCTTTTCGTTGCATACATTTGGCATTAGACTATCCCTAGGTTCACATTTTGCATACTTAGGATTAGGCAAATCTTAAGCACATTTTGCAAAGTCATTGTTTTCAAAATTAAGCTCTCTTGGACTAAGTCATCAAACCTCCTTTTTAGTCATTGTCTTCTTTTGTGAGATTTTTTTTCCAACTCAAAAGTCTAGTTAGGAAAACTCACTAGTCATTTAGACTTTGTCAACTTGTCATTTCCAACAAAGTCCTTTAGTAGTCAAAATTGAAAAAAAAGTTCAAGCTTAGAAGTGCTTAGATAACCTTGTCTTACATTGCTACGCATTGCATATCCTATTCACAAAAATCCAAAAATATTAGTCATTCTAGTCATCATTTTGAATTTAAACTTCACATAGTGTCATACTTGCATTTAGTCATCATTCCCATTTGAGCAATCTCATTCATGGTCGAAACTAGACTTCAAAAACAAAACAGACAAATGGAAAACTTTCAACAAGACTCCACGTTTACTACCAACAATCCTTCACATGAGTCAAACTGGACCTTGTACGATCCATTTTCCCAATTTAGACAATCAACCTACAATAACAATGCAATCCTCATCAAATAGTTCATTCGAACAATTCTTGCAAAAAAATGAAAATGGCCAACTACTTCAGGAAAACATAGAGGCATTGACACAAGACCCAGAGGCCTATCAGCTTGGTGAAGCAATGGTCTATCAGGACAGAGATAGATTCTTAGCTATGCTCTTGAGTGAAGGAGATACATCACCACAAGGATTTGATGTTAACACGCTAAATTTGACACTTCCTGACCCTAATTCCAACAATGCCAATAACATATCATATAGTGGTCAACTTCTAAATACTACGAGGAATACTTCCTTTGGGACCACAACGACAGTGCATACCACTCCCAACATCCCAAACACCACCAACATCCCCAACACCACAAATATAACGACAGTCAATGCTACAACAGTGAACGCCATGGGGGCATCATCAAGTCACAACAATCCCCTATTGACAACTTCATCTACTACCATGAACACAACTTCGACAAATCTATTCAATGGTATTTCACAAAATCCTTCGGGAGGAGCCACAGGATGTATCTTTATCCAAGGACAAAAAAAAAAATGTTAGCGCGACAACACAGTCAAATGTCATTGCCTCCCAAGGTACAAACACAAATGTTCCCCTTGTACAAAATCAACAATTCGCACAAGGCGGCCAAGTAACACAACCCATGACATCATTGACACACCATAACATCCATGGTCATAACATCCCCCAAATAACGACACACATGGCTAGGGGACACATCCCAACATACTCATCTAACATTCATACTCATCAACATGCACCCAATCATAACTTCCAATACTAACAACATGTCAATCCACACGTCATACATACCACAACCATCCATACCGCCACAATACACCAATATTCACGCACAACAAACAGGAACACATGGTGTACCAGGAAATCCAACATACAAAAACATAAACGACCCTACCATGGATGACCTCAAAGCAAGAATGAGGGACATGGAGAAAACTATCCAAAACATGTACATTTCAGGCAAGAAATCAGAAATATCATATGACCTGAATGTATACCCATTTGACACGAGTTTATCCATGCCTCCATTTCCGCTAGGATATGTGTCACCCAACTTCATAAAATATAGAGGCAAGACTAATCCCATTGAACATATTCGTGAATTCACAACCAACTATATGGATATCGCCTACGAACAAACATACTTGATGAGACTTTTTTCCAAAAGTTTGGTGGGTCAAGCCCTTGAATGGTTTTCAACGCAAAAGGATATCCAGACATGGGATGAGCTTAAACAAAAATTCATAAGAAATTACGCGTACAACATTGATATGGATACCTCTACCACTAGCTTATGCAATCTCACACAAGAAGATTCGGTTGAGACATTTATCCCGTTCTTTCAAAAATGGAGAAGCCTCGCTAGTCAATGTCACATTGACATCCCAAAAAGGGAAAAAGTTGACATCTTTGTCCAAACACTTTTGGGACCCCTAAAATTGCATTGCAAATACATTGTTGCACAAACTTTACATAATTAGTGGAAAAAGGGGTCCAGATTGAGAAAGCCCTTGTCGCAAAGGGAGAACTAAGATATGGTTCCAAAAACATGAAAGTCAATCCACCCACTGACAAAAACAAATATTGAGTTAACAATAAGCATGTTACAAATGACGGTGTTGTTGATGCCAAGACTGCAAACACTGTAGGTCCTCTATTGGCCCTGAAAGGGGTTCAACAACAAAATAGACCAACAATGACATTGACACCTCCCAATACTTCTTCAAACAACCAAAACGATCAAACAATCAGGGACAATATCATCAGATGAGACAATTTCCTAGGGGTCGCACATACACCCATTTGGGTGAACCCATTGAAGAGGTCCTTAAGAAATGCATCGAACATGGGGTCATCATACTTCCGTAAATAAAACCATATGACCTAAGACAATTCAAACCAACATGGTGGAATGAGAATGCACTTTGCGCATACCATCAAGCCAAAGGGCATACAACCTCTAACTGTTAACAATTGAAAAACATAATACAAGATCTTATCGAAAATCGCACCATTGAAGTAGGTGGATCACAATTCACCTCCAACTCAGATCATACTATCCACAAGAATCCACTATAGGACCATGGTTCTCATAATGCTTCCACTTCAGGTTCATAGAACCAAGCTAACTTCACCTGAGCCAAGTACGATTATTCTAGTGGACCAATTATAAATAATGTCTGAACTGACGATGAGTACATCAATACTATTATGGTCAAGAGAGCACCCCAGTGTAATGCTACTACTCGAAGTGGCAAGATCACTATAGCTGGTCCACCTCCCACTAGATAAGCCAAAATAACTATACCGGGTCCATTGGCTAAATAATCACAACTTGCTTCATCTGGTAAACAACCAAAACCTATCCCAACCCCACAACAGTGGAAACCCAAAAGTCAGTTCAACCTCATTGACCAACTAGGAAAGACTCCCGCACAAATATCTATCCTTGATTTGCTTTGTATCTCTCCTACGCACAAAGAAATCCTAGACAAAACTCTCCTAGAGTCGTCGGTCCTCAAGGACATCAATGTCAATCAATTTGAAACTATGGTGGGATATCTCACCATGCCGCACCACGTCACCTTCTTGGACCAAGATTACTCATCACATAAAACCAACCACAATGATGCATTCCACATAGAAACTTTTGTCCACAAGCAAAAAGTTAGATGGGTTTTAGTAGATGGTGAAGCAGGGTTGAACATATGCTCCCTCAAACTGGTTAAGGCTCTAGGGTTCTCTGATGTGTGTGTAGACCCAACAAAAATTATAGTGATCAAAGCATACGATGATGAGGAACACTCTTCATGGGGTGTCATCTCTCTCCCTATTAGAGTGAGACTGGTCATTGTAGACACAACCTGCCAGGTCCTGGATTTGGAACTACCATATAACATCTTACTTGGCCATCCATGGATTCACGCATTAAAAGTTGTTCAATCTACATACCACCAATGCCTCAAATTCCCATTTGACGACACAGAAGTAACCATATATGGAGACCCCGACCCTTTCCAATATTGTACCAACTTAAGGGGTATCTTCAAAAGCTGAGTACCTATTAACTGAGAAGCACCTGGCTCCTTGTCATCCAAGTACATCGACCCTTCCACACTCACATCATCTTCCACATCCTCTCCATCCATATCTTCTGCAATACCACCACCTTCCACTGACCCTAAGACTAAATCAACTGTCAAAATCTAGGACCTTGGCTGTGGAGAGTTCAAACTAAATATAGCATACAACATAACTACAATACCCACTCCCCCAAAGATATATGGTTGGACATGTTTCAGAACGGAACCTCAAGAAACTTTCAAAGTTCCACCGAATACAGTTTTTATCAAGTGGGGAGACATGAGTGATGAAGACCTTGCTGACATCATATGATGGATCTATAAGGATACACTCGCATTACCTCCATTACTAGTTCAAAAATATGGCAAGGGTTACAACATCATGAAGGCTAAAGGCTATGATGGTACTAGTGGCCTTGGAAAAATAAAAATGGTCGAAGGGAACCCATAAAACCTTTTCAAATTCTGAGGTATCTTGGATTAGGGTTTGTATCATTCGACAATGACGATCAACATACCTCGGGACTTTCAAATGAGCGAGTACATGCTTTTGACAGTGTCGAGACTACTAGGGAAACCCTCACTAAAACAGACTCCCATGAGTGAGAATTTGGCTCAAAATGATCCCTAAGTGACTGTTGTTTTGATGATTTGTTTGTCGAACCAGGGGAACTGACCTTTGAACAACAATTCTAGAAAACATTCAAAATTGAATAGGCATGAAACAATAAAAGTACTACCACCACTTCCCATAACACACAACCATCATCTCAACCCCCTCAGTCTAATCTATCTGAAGTGTCAGACGACATTGAGAATCAGGACTCCAAAACCTTCACACCTTATTACGGCAATGAATATGACACTAGTGAAGGAGAATATTGGATAGAGTCTGATGTAGAGTTGGATGATGATAACCTCATCTACAACATCACCAAATCCATCTGCATGTTGTCTGTATCCTCACCCCAATTCACTAGCCTTGACGATGGCATCTCCTTAGTTTACCTTGAATTAGTCAATTGGGACCAACAAGGACCACTAGTTCTAGACACATTTTAGAATGATGAAGCAATTGCCGAATTCATAGGATTACGAGAAGGCATACCCAATGGGGACCACAAATCCAGATTTTCCATTGATTTAGACTGCACTGCATACTTCAGCAAGATGGTTCAGTCCTCTAGTCGCAAAAGTAAAAGTAAAGTAAAAAATGAAATGTCTCTAGGTGAAAACCAAAAGGCACCTCTTGACGATAAAATAGTAAAAATAAAGGACGAATCTATGGGTGAAAACCTCTCTAAGGCGCCCAAATATGGAGGACTGGACTTTCTCCCCGTACAACAAGAGAAATCGGCTATGCTTATTGAGGACACAATAGAGGATAATATTTCAACTGCAGAAGACCCCAAGATGGTCCAATTTGTTGCATCATTGATTGATGAAGAAAAACCAGAATTTCATAAATTCTTTGTAGAATGGAAAATCAACTTCGCATGGTCCTATGTTGACATGCCAGCATTGGACCCAGAACTGGTTTTGTATCATTTGCCACTATTACCTAATGCTAAACCAGTCAAGTAGAAGTTGCACAAAATGCACCCCCAAGTCGCCCTATTGGTCAAGGCCGAGTTAAAGAAATTGCTAGATGCCGGATTCATAAGGTCTATAGATTATGTTAAATGGATTTCCAATCTATTTCCAGTGACAAAGCCAAATGGGCTGATTCAGGTATGTACAGACTTTCAGGATCTAAATAAAGCATGTCCAAAGGATGACTTTCCTTTGCCCAACATTGACATCATAGTTGACCTAACCGCAGGATATGAGATGGTATCCCTCATGGATGGTTTCTCTAGCTATAATCAAATCCGCATTGCTCTTGAGGATCAACACAAAACAACATTTACTTTCCCATGGGATACATACTATTGGAACATCATGCCATTTGGTCTCAAAAATGTAGGTGCCACATATCAAAGGGCTATGACCACGATCTTCCATGACATGATGCACAAAAGAATGGAGGATTATGTAGATGACCTATTGGCCAAATCAGCAACAAGGAAAGATCATTTGAAGGTATTCGACATAATTTTCAAGAGACTTGAAGAGTACAAAGTTCAGCTAAACCCTAAGAAGCATGTTTTTGGGGTCACATCAGGTAAACTATTGGGATACATAGTTTCCCGAAGAGGCATAGAGGTCAATCCGGCAAAGGTCAAAGCAATCATAGACATGCCTCCACCTAGTGGGATTAGCAAACTCAAAACTCTGCAAGGAAAAGTACAATCTATTCGCCATTTCATAGCCCAATTGGCGAATAAGTGCCACCCATTCCAGTATCTGTTGCGCAAAGGGGTCCCCTTTGTATGTACAGATAAATGTGAAGAGGCCTTCCAGTAAATCAAAGATTACCTGCTATCAACACCAGTCCTCATGCCTCCTATTCATTGGAAGCCATTGATTCTATACATCTCAACTACTAGTTCAACACTGGGGGCATTGCTGGCCCAAAATGATCATGAAGGAAAAGAAAGAGCAATCTATTACATTAGCCGCACACTGATAGACTATGAGTTGAACTACACATACATTGAATGTGCATGCCTCGCTGTTGTCTTTGCATCCCAAAAACTAAGACATTATATGCTCAGTCATCAGACACAACTGGTCGCCAAGATCGATCCACTAAAATATCTCTTAAGTCGGGTAGCAATAATAGGCCGGTTGGAAAAATGGGTCATGATACTAAGCGAGTATGAAATACAATATTTTGAGTGCAAGGCAATAAAAGGGCAAGTAATAGTAGATCAACTAGTAGATGCACTGATTCAAGTAACTCATCCACTAGTAACTGATTTTCCCGATGAGTCCATTTTTCATGCGGAACTGGCAGCACCATGGAAGCTCTATTTTGATGGCTCTCATACTGGTCATGACTCAGGTGTTGGAATATTGTTTATCACACTATAGGGAGATTCAATTCCTAAGTCATTCAGGATCGCTTTCCTTTGTACAAATAACATTGCCGAATATGAAGCACTAGTCACAGGTCTCAAGTTGGCAATTAAATGGAAAATTTAGACACTGCTTATATTCAAGGATTCCCAGCTCATGATCAACCAAGTGAATGATGACTATGAAACAAAGGATGAGAAGTTGCTTCCCTACAAGAGGATGGTGGACAATTTTGTAACATACTTCCAATCAGTTTCTTTTGAACAAATCCCAAGAGCACATAGTAAGGCAGCTGACGCAATGGCTACTATTAGTTCTCTCTTGGACATCCCTAAAAATGTGTCACAATTTGAGTTCTTAGTAGAACAACTTTTGATACCAGCATATGATATCCCAGAGTTAGAAATGGTTTGCGAACTTGTTGGTCTCAACTCTCCTTGGCATCAGGACATTTATGACTTCCTAAAGTCTCAAACCCTTCCACCGAATCTATCCAATAACCAAAGGAAGTCCTTCATTAGAAAATCTGCAAGATATGCCATTTTCAGTGACACCCTATACTACCGTAGTTTCGATAATACCCTCCTTAGATGTCTTCACACCGATGCAACATGTACGACCTTACAAGAAGTGCACGACAGTATATGCAGATCTCATTCGAGTGGTCCTACTTTGGCTAAGAAACTAACAAGATGGGGGTATTATTGGCCGACCATGGAAAATGATGCAATTGACTATGTCAGGACTTGTCACAAATGTCAAAATACACAGTGACTTGGTCCATGCTCCAACACAGAAACTCCAGCCAATCACTTCTCCTTGGCCCTTCACTCAATGGGGACTTGACCTCGTGGGTAAGATTCATCCAACCTCATCCAATGGCCATAAATTCATTATTACTGCCACTGAGTATTTCACAAAGTGGATTGAGGCCATCCCATTAACATACATTACCGGCAAGCAAATATCAAAGTTCATCCTCAACTACATCATTTACCAGTATGGCCTTCCACAGTCCATCATCACTGATAATGGACGTCCGTTCAAAAACCAAGACGTACGTGAGTTATGTGAGCGATTCCATATCAAACACCACTTTTCATCTCCATACTACCCAAAAGGAAACGACCAAGCTGAGGCATCGAATAAAACCATTGTCAAAATTCTAAAAAAGACTGTCAATGACATTGGCCATGACTGGCACATACAACTTAACCCTGCTCTGTGGGCTTACCAAACTAGCATTTGTACACCCATAGGGGCCACCCCTTTTGCCCTGGTCTTTAGCGCTGAAGCCATCTTACCCATTGAGGTCGAAATTCCTTCGCTACGAGTCTCCTTGAAGGGTCTAACTAATGAAGAGGAGTACCGACAATCATGCTTGCATGAGCTGGAAATGCTGGAAGAAAGACGACAAAACTCACTGAATCATCTCCAAGCATATTAGAACCGCCTTAGTCGCAGTTATAATAAAAAGGTTATGGTCAGAAAGTTTGACGTTGGTGACCTAGTTCTCATGCAGAACCCCAAGAATCAAGTAGACAGAGAAAAGCCAGGAAAATTTGAACCAAACTGGTTGGGTCCCTATATTATCATATCTTCCTTTGGTTCCAGAGCTTGTCAATTGGCAACTCCAGATGGGGAACAGTTGACAGAACCCATCAATAGTTTACACCTCTGAAAGTTCTACGCATAGCATCAGAGGATGGAGCTAAAAGCCATAAAATACAAAAAATTGAAAAATTAAAAATCATCACCATGATGAAAACTTGGCAAATAGGCATCTTGGTGACACCAAAAAAAATAAAAATAAAAATAAATCAAAAAATTCAAGAAAATAGCAAAGAGAAAAATGATTCATTCAATAATGAAAACCTGGCAAATAGGCGCTTTGGACAAGTACCATGGTGAAAACCTGGCAAACAGGTGCCACGCATAATCAATCATTGCTCTTCCATCTACTATCACTTTGTCTAACTTGGCATAGGATGAAAGGTATTTTCGCCATTATTTCACAAATCGCCACCACATCCTACCCTACCTGTCATAGTAGATAAATGATTGACATCAGGTCCTGATAACTGTTTGTCTAGCAAGTCAACAGCATCCCGTCCATATTCCTTGGAAATGGCTAAGTCTTAGACCTGATTGGGGGAAAAATGTTTATCATGCAACTACAGTGGATGTCACATATGGTCACAAAAACATTGGAAAAATGTCTTGAAAAAAGACAAAAACATCATAAAAAGTCCTGAAAAAAGACAAAAACATCATAAAAATGTCCTGAAAAAAGACAAAAACATCATAAAAAGTCCTGAACAAAGATAAAAATATCGCAAAAAGTCTTGAACAAAGACCAAAAAACATCACAAAATGTCCTTAAAAAAAGGCCTAAAAATCATAAAACGTCCTAAAGAAAAACAAACAAAACATTAGACTGCTCGAAGCACGCAAGTGCACTGTCATCTCTTGTTAGGGTCAGTCATGTCAAATCAGTCTTAGTCATTTGTCGAACTACATCATCTCTGCACATTTTCTACATAGGTAAGACTCATACTTGAGTCCCTGAGACATTAGGTCAGTCATTTTAGGTTTGTCAAAATAAAATCATGGCGCAATTTTTGGTCATCAAGACAAAGTCATTGGTCGTGTTGAACTACGAGGTCTCTGAGTGTATGACGTAGGCAAGGCCATCTATTGATGAGCCCCTGAGGCTGCACTAGGTCAGTCCATTAGGGTTCATGGCACTACACTGGCACACACGTCAAAAGTCTTCCATCATTTTCCACATGGGGAAAATTCTTAAAAGAGAGTAAAATAATTATTTATTCGGCATGACAATCTCATCAGTGCATCACTCATATCATCAAGGCAATATCGACATATAGTCAAACACAAGTCAAATTTAGTCAAAGAAAGTCAAGTCATCATAAACCAGTCAAACTGTCAAATTTTGGTTAATCTTTAGATGAGTCCTTTTGAATGATAACCTCTATCATTTACGCCTTAGAATGTGTCCTTCCTAGGCGTCGTCATCGTTATTCGACATTTTGAGTGATCCTCTTGACATCTAAAGATCACTCTTCATGACATCATTATTCTTCAGATGTGTCCTTCTAAAGAACCAACTCTGTCATTTATACCTTAGGATGTGTCCTTCCTAGGCATCGTCATTATTCTGAGGAACCCCTTATGACCAATAGGGATCAAATCCTCTCGACATCGGCATTATTCAGGATGTGTCCTTCCTGAATTCACCAAGTCTCGACATTTTTCAAGGTCATCAAAACTTTAAACATTTTGACATCTCAACATTGTTAAACCAAACATCTTGACATAAAAACAATGGATATCCAGACGCACTTGGAAAACACTTGACAATTGTCTTTTCATCTTTTATCATGTTATTAGTTTTTTAGCGAGATCCCACTAAGTAGGATTTAGAGAAGCAGTGACGTAGCATGATAGTTGACACACATAACTACTAGCTTCTCAACGAGGTCCTGATTCTGGGATTTAGAAAAGAAACAACATATCATAGTAGGGATTCTATTTTTTGTATTTTGGCAATCATGTCACTAGTTTCTCAAGGATGTCCTAGAAACAGGATTTAGAGGAGCAACGACGTTTCATGATTTTTCCTTGTCTTTTTCTGCTTGTGGTTGATTATGACAAAAAGACTGGGGCAGTCACGCTCCTGGTATGAGTCATGATCATCCTTGTCTATGACTATTTGTCTTACGTAATGGTACGACCTTGCACACCTTGATCTATGTCATATCATGGTGTTTTTTGGCCATTACAAAAGTTTGCCCAATGATGATTAAGAGAAATAAATATTAAAAGTCTTACAGTAAAGTTTTGAAGGATTTGGTCTAGGAATTAGCATGCATTTCCATCGGTCTCATGTCTTCTCCCCTTTGGTCTGATCATCTTCTCTCATCAGTCTCGTCATCTTCTCTTGTCCATCTCATGATGATATCCTGTGACATCCAAAAATATAAGTGCATACATGGTCATATATACATTGCATTAGGTCCATACATTACATCACCCATAGCATTAAATCATATACATAATCACAAGCATTGCATTAACCTAATCACCAGCATTGGATCTTTTATATAAATACATCATACACATCATTAACATAATCATATAAATAAGCATTGCATAATCATGGCATCAAAATCACAAATAGACATCATATCACATACATGATACATCACAAATCATACATCATACATATCATAATACATAAAGAAAAGAGCATCACATAACACATGTAGGCTGCATCAAAACTGCATCATCATATAATATCATCTCAATAAGGTACAATGTCACAAGATAAAGTCATGGAGTATCCCAAAAATGGAGCTTGTAGGCTCAAATAATATACATAGTGTGTCACAATACAAAATGCACCTAGGGTAGACTCTCATCATCCACTCGAAGTGAAGAATGTGGCGGCTGAAGCTCTGAAACATGCACTGAAACAATGGGTGGTCCTGTGACAGCCTCTGTTTGTGATACTGATGGAACAACAAGTGAAGGCATCATCCTGACAGTAGTAAACACCTGTGAAGTCACTGTAGCCCGACTCTGAGAGGAGAATGGATCTATCAGTGGTGGTTGACCCTGTACTGATCTCTGCACTGAACCAGTCGACCCATGGCTGTGACCCGAAGTGTGTCCTATCGAGGTAGACCCTCTGACACTAGTATGGCTCCTGGTACCACTGCCACTGCCTAACCTATGTCCACTACCTATCCTCAACTGTGATCGGGACAAGGTAGGATCCCCCCGCTCTAGTGGCACTGCCTACTCATATAGGGTCCTGTACTACCCTAATCTGGTGCTCACCCTGGCAAGCTCACAAGCCATATCTCCAATAGGTCCTGAACATAAAGTTGTGCACTCTGTACACCAATGAGCCGCATACTGCTGGCGAATCACCGCATGATCCCGCTCTACCCGGGCTACCTCCAGAGCTGACTATAATGACTGGACCTGTACCAAGCTGGCATCCAATCTCTGCTGAAGGTCTAACACTCTGTGATCTGTTGTGGCATCTGGAAGCAACCCTGAAGAGGACAGTATCTCCTCCTCTCCCTCCACCATCTACCATCGGAGGAGTCTCTCAGCCTCATCCATGGCCTCATCCTCATCATCATCATCCTCTACCTCCTCATCCTGCCCTCCCACCTCCACCTCCACCTCCTCCTCCTGACCTGCCACCTCCACCTCCTCCTCATGTTCCCCCATTGCCCTCTCCTCCTCCTGTCTCTCCTCGCCCTCTCCCTCTTGTCTGGGCTGCTCCTCACCCTCACCCTCCTCACCAACCTTGGGGATAGCATCTAGTGCTACCCTCACCACATGCTGTCGCACCTTACGACCCTGTCCCTGGCTATCTCACCTCTACCTCCAACCATCTCTGCCATCATCCCCACCTCTGGCTCCACCTCTACCTCTATCCCCACCTCTACCTCTGTCCCCACCCCTGTGTCTGTCTCCACCCCTGCCTCCATCTCCTCCATCATCCCCACCCCTTCCTCCATCTCAGCCCCTACCTCTACCTCTCCCTCTGCCTCCATCTCTACCCCTGCCACTTCACCTGACTCATGGCACCCGTGGAATAACTGATCATCTATCTACTAGTGCTGGCCCATCAGGATCTATCAGTGGCACTAGTCTGTGTGCCTGCCACCATAAATCATAAGCCAATGTCATCCCAGGATTAGATGCTCTGCCTCTCCACCCCCATGCTTGGGCTACTAGCCTGTCAATCTGCTCTATCACAAATGCTACTGGGATGGCTGGCCCCCACACATACTCTCTGAAAGACCTGGCGTACTCTGTTGTCCCCACAGGTACATCTTGTTGCTCCCTGAACTGCCTAAGGACATGTTGTGGGAGGTGCATCTCAATGATCAATGATGTTTGCACTATCCTACCAATCAGATATCTATACTGCCTACAGAAGCTGAGGTGCTCATCCTCATCATCCCATACCTCACAATCTCTGTATGGCCTCTAGATGAATGTCACCATGGTGTCAATCCTGTGCCACCACCACCCTATCTCACCCATATGGGTCTGTTATAATGCACCTACATAATAGTATGTGTAGGGCATCCCCTCGGCTAGCTATGGTCTCTCAATGGGAGGGCAGAATATGGCAATGTGCTCCCATGCCTAGATCATCATCAATGTGGTCTTGTAGGAGATACTCTCTCCTCTCCTATATGCAACATTGTGTAGCTGATGGTAAAGCATCCCTAGCAAACAGGGACCCCATGCATAAACTATCATGTCTCATCGCATGCCAACAAGCATGTCACCCCAACCAATTGGAAATCCATGTCCCCAGCAATCTGGAATCAAGATACCATCAATCAGAGTCGCCAAGAAGGCATCGAAGCGACTATAGTGATCCGCCATGAACTCCCATAGAATCTCATAGCCCTGAGTCCCCAGTCTTGCACCCCGGTCTTGATAATAGGCACGAAAGGTCTACTCGCCATGCTGTGGATCATAGATGATCCACTCCCCTCAAATAGGTACTTGGAGAATCTGGTAGACATCCTCCAAAGTAATGGTGGCCTCACCTGTCGGTAGGTGGAAGGAGCAGGTCTCGGAATGCCATCGCTCACACAACGCCATCAACAGACCTTTGTTCGCCTGAATGGCGGGCATGAATGCAACATAGAATAAACCCAATCACATCAATCATCGCCGCTCTCACGGGCCCAACTGATCAACAAACTGAAATGTCGTTGGTCTACTATCGCGAGTATAAATAGGGGCAAGTTGCCTCTGCAAAAAAAAAAGTCGTCAGAACACATTGAGCAAATTGTTAAATACTATCAAAAGCATCTAAGGTCATGCAAACATCAGAAACAAGCCCTATTTAAGATACAGGCAATTGCGTTACAACCGCGCAATTGCGTCACAACAAGTCACCTACGTCGTTCAAAACATTAGATGCATCGTAACAGATCAATTGTGTCGTAGTAATACAATTACGTCACAAAATTTGCAGTTGCGTCGCAACATAGCGAATGCGGCATGACAGGGCAGTTGCGACACTCAAAACAGTGATTGTGTCACAAAATGGCGATTGTGGCATTCTAGCGGTCAAATGCAACTTGATTAGTCACTTGCTTTGCACGAATTGTCAAATGCGATGCAAACCACTGGTGCAACCCATTTTTCCTTAGCACTTGCGTCACAACGCATCAAATGTGTCGAACGTGCAGGTAGTTGCGGCTTACGCGAACGCAGTTGTGTCACGGCGCAGACGTTGTCTATCCTACAAACTAGCATTTGGCATGCAAAATGATAAAATGACAAAGTGAGTTAAAGGTACATACCACTGGCTCTGAGCCCTCTGGCCACCTAAAGGTCCTCATGATCTCTCTACGATGCTCTAACAATGGAATCACCATCGTCGCTTGTATGCCTTTCACTCTGAGCTCTCAAATTTCACAGGGTGAATAGTAAAAATGAATTGACTTTTATCCCTTTGTCAACCTATTTATAGGGTCAAAATGACATTTTTCAAACAAAGTCAATACTGGAGGCTCATTTGACCACCTTTGACTCCCCCATTAACTATCCTAAACATGTTCGAATCTGAAACTTACTACACCATTGTTTTTCTGGTCATCAAATTGACTTATCGGGACCCTTTGCAAATTTTTCTGTCACCGACCCAAAATTCTAAAATTTCCTGAGGGGGCAATGATACTCCATACCTTCGTTGGGGCATATTCTTTGACTTATTTTCTTTGTCACAACACGACAAGTGACATTATGACAAAGAGGGGCAAAATGTAGACACCTAAAAATGACCTAGGCCTGCGAGCTTCATTTTTACCACTTTCGTCCTAACATAATTATGTCATTTAGTTATGTCCTTAGTCGACATTCGACTATTGATTAAATAATTCATAATTATTTAATTAATTCATGTCATTTATTATTCATGATTATTAAATAAATAAATTTGATTTATTTTTTAAATACATCATTAATTGTCTAAGTCTCCCCTTAATTAAACAAATTTCTTAATTTATTTAATTTCCCTTTCTGCATTTAATTTATTCTTGATTATTAAATAAATAAATTTTATTTATTTATTTAATACGTCACTGATTGTCTTAATTAAATAAATTCATTAATTTATTTAATTTGTTAGTCTTATCTCCTAAATTGAATAATTAAATTTAATTATTTAATTGCCATTTTAATATTCTTCTAATTTTAAATAAATTAAATTATTTAAAATTTCATCTCAATCTTAACTGTCAATCCATTTTGATAAATAATCTGAAAAAGATTATTTATTATCTCTCAAAATCCATAATTTGAAATAATTTAATTCAAATTGGTAGTTAATCTTCCAAAAATCAAGCAATCGGATAGATTCTAGATTTTCCAAATCTTATCTTCAGTCCAAATCTTATCTTCTTGATTTTTTGAAAATCTTTATTTCTTTAATTAATTTCCTCATTTATTCTCCACCGTCGATCCGATTTTATTCTGACAGTTTGATTAAAGAATTATCCCTAACCCTAATTAGGGATTCTCAGGTTTAATATGGATTGCTCATTTTAGGTTTTCATCATCAATTAATCTCGTCCGTCCGCTCAAAATGACATTTTCTATAAAATGTCATTTTCCTCTCACTTTTCGATTACACACGCACATGCTGACATTTTGCATAGTTATTATAGGCATTTACTTTCACACTTAGTTCTTCATATGCAATTTCAATATTTGTTATCATCATTTGACTAAGTCATGGCATTGTTTTAGGCATAGACATTGTCAATCATAGGCTTTTAAACATAGGTATTTAGATTTTTAATTAAATCCTTCAAAACTTGCTTTAGTCTTGTCTCTTGTCATAGTTGCTCATACACGAATCTGAGGGCATCTTTATTTACTGCAAGCTAGGAGGTGTAACGAAGATGAACCATGGAAGATGGAGAATTCTAGTGATATAATTACCTTTCGTTTTCATTGTATTACTTTGTGCTTCATTATTTTCAATGAATTTTGTTGTTACTAATCTAACAAGCTAACAATCTATTTTTCCCTTGATTACACTTTCTTTTAAATTTGCAAACCCTAGATTTATATAGTATTGCACATTAGTGTTTGAAGTTGTGTAGAAATGGTAGAAGCTGCCAATAGGGGCTGAAAACCCTCAAAATCTTCTGAAAACAACTACGAAATAAATGTAGAAATCTTCACTAAAAGATTGTAAATTTTCTACGGCTGTTAGAAATAGCATAAGTAGAGCTTTTCGGGTGCCTGTGGGGCAATAATGGTTTCCTTCTCTCTATCATCTAAATATTTTCTTCTAGGGTGTGAGTTTCTCAAGACTGTAATGTTGTTCATGGTCAACCACATAAATTTTCTATGCAGCCAAAAAAGGGCTACTATGTTTGAAGTGTTAAAAAAACCCACCAAAATCTCTCTGGTTAGTGATGTGGTGTTACATGTGAAGGCTAGGAATGATGTAGGAATTTCCCAGAATTTAGCGTGTAGCTTAATATTCACTATTTTGATTTTTTCTCTTTGAGAAAAATTAGAATCTCGTTCCTAGGTTGTGCTTGCTATGCAAATTTGTAAGATGAATTTGATGAGTCCATAGTGTGGTGATACTTTTGACCTCAAAAGACTTGACCTCCATATCCATCCTACCTCTTTTTTATGATAGTCATGTACAAGTTAGCAATCTGTGTGTACATGCGAAATATGATTTTCTAATACAAAAACTAGAACCCACCTTGTGAATGTTGGTCCAAACATGTTTCCAAAAGCTGCCATCATTGTCTCCATTGGCTTGAGTCTGAGCTTTCAATCCCCCTTTCCAAATGTTCTTTTTTATATAGAGCATAAAATCCAATTAGAAAATTAAAAATATAAATTGATTTGTAGAGTCCCTATTAGAGGATATAGATATTTGAACTGGAGCATATTTTGGTTCCCTTTTCTTAGTCAAAGAGGAAGTATATTGAAATTGATGATGGCAAGAAGGGACTCATGTTATGCATATTGCTTTTCTTCTATTCCTCATTAGGACTTTGGGTGTACAGACAAAAGTGTAACTTCCTTGTTTGTGGATAATCAACTATGTGATCTATAATTTCTATTGTAATTTCTTATAGAATTGTAGTGATTTGCTAAATGTTGGAGAATTTTTTTGATTTATGCAAAGGATTTTCTTATTGTCATCTCATTTTGTTTTGGAAATCACTCATGGCCTCTCCTGCTATGGGTATGTGTAGGATCATCATGGAAAAAATAGGCCCTTAAGTGGCAAAATTTTTAGAAAAGTCAGAGTTAGGCAACTTAACGTAAAAATTTGAATAAGTTATCTATATTATTTCAAAAATTTGTAAGAATAGAATCTATAGAAAATTGAATGTAGTTTCTAAACTACTAAGTATATTTTTTATTTTCTAAATCTCTTTGATGAAAATTTGAAATTTCAATGCAGTAGTAGTTAAATCTTAGGGAAAAAAAAGTAGGTGTCTTTCTGACCACCCTAACCACAATAAAATGATAATATTTTTTGATAAGGTTTTATATATAAGTAGAGGATTCATGTCCTGATGTGATGCATATTTTTTTGTAATTTTTTCCAAGTAAATAATTAACCATGAATTTTTTATTACAATATTTTAAAAATATAAAATTGTATATCGACCACCTTAACTTGGTCAAAACTTATGAAATTCTTTCTTTTATTTTTTAATCTTATAGTATACAAAGCATAGAATGTGATGAATGTTTTGGATTCAAAAAATGTGATACCATTTGAAAGCTATAGATGTTTTTCAATCAGTTATCAATAAGGACTTTAGTCGTAATTCAAATAGAAAATGAATAATAATTATTTATTAAATTCAAAGTAAAGCATAATTTATATTGGTGGAAAGGTGAAAATATCCTTTACAAACCCTTTTTCATTTCATCAATTTTGGGTAAAAAAAAGTTGTCAGCCACATACCATCATATCGCCACTTTTTGGCCCATTATGATCCTGCACATACCCCTATATTGTTATTGCGATTGGTCCATGTGTTTATGATATTCATCATTGTCATCCATTAGACAACCAAAATAATTCTTTATTCTAAAACTCTTCACTCCATTATTCAAACCACATTTGGGTAGTTTAGTAACTAGCGAAGAGAGAAAATAAGAAAGAAAGTGACTGAGCAGATTGAAAATGGCATAGAGTAGTTGTATTCTTTGGAAAGGAAAATGAAAAATAACTGAGCAGAAGAGGGCAGCACGAGTAATTTTCCTCAAGGCTCTAAAATATTCTACTAAAAAAAAAAGGGTGAAGTGGAAGTAGAAAATGTGGAGGTAGTGAATGGGAAATGGCTTTGAAATCTTTTGCTCAGAAAAATGGGTGAAGTGAAAGTAGAAAATGTAGGTCACGCCATTGGCATATTCAAGTGTTTTGGAGAAATAGCTTGCTTACTGGTATGCATTTCTTGCAATAAATTATATAGATTCCTCTATTGGGATTTCTTATTTTTATCCTCTATTGGATTTTATATTATAATTTTAATGAAACTAACTAAACTTCCCAAATGTGCTTTGAATATATCCAAAAAAAAATCAAAATGCTGAAAATCATCCAATTCATATTTTTGCATATGCATTTAAAGAAAGAGGTTTTTTCATAAGATATAATGGTTGAAAAAACTAGTTCGTAAAGAATTTTTTAAAACGATCCAAGTCTTTTGAAGTTTCTCCCTGTAAAAATTTATTATGGCACCATTTATGTGTGGGAATTAAATTTTGAAATAGCTGGGAGATTTATTCATGTTTATTTAGCTATAGCATAGGAATTTCAATAACAAGAATTGTTGTTTACAACCTATGAAAATTTTAAAAAATACATTATTAAAATATAACATAATTAGATCCTCTGTCTGAAATACTGAGTTACATGAGACAATTCCTTAGTCATGGTTATGCTAGGTAACCCATACTAACAAGATCATAATTATTTATTTGCACTACTTGTGTTGCTTCTACTCCATTTGAAACAACATCGAGACTATGACCTAGCTACCTCATCATGGACTTTGTAACCATTACATTAACCCTACTATCTGATAAGGATAATCTGTGTCTAAACTGTTGGTGGATTTTGGTTGGGCTTTTCCATATTCCCTGACTCTCATGTGCTAAATATGAAAGCTTCAAATGATGAGATTCTTGAGAGTGTATCAGAGCAGCATTGTCTTTCTCAGTTATCATTGGTGAGTGTGTAATTTGAACTTGGAGTAGATTCCCCTGTCAGGAACATGTAGCCTACGTGTATGTAATTCATCTTAGTGGTGTGATTTGGATCTATTTTACCTATAGATAAAACTTTGGACATGGCACAATTGCATCCCCTGATGAGAATAGTAACCCAGTGTATGTCGTTTAAACTGAATAGAAAAACTCTTTTATCATCTTTAGTTGTAGTTTTGCTCCTTGTTTCACATTGATAAAGAGGCATGTCATATAACAAATCATTATCCATCTCATCACAAAAGGCCCTCTTTTTTGGCCTCCTCCAAGGAACTACAATAGAAAATGGTGAACCACAATGTGCCTTGTTATAATTAGGCATCTCCCCATGAATTCCAATTGTCAAATATCAATAACAAGTGTAAGGTATAAGTCTTCTCTTTTTTTTTTCTTTTTGCAAAGAATATTTACAAGTAATGTTTGTAAAGAGTAAAGACAAATAGTTAATCACAGAAAGGAAAAAATTATATTATATTTATTAACATTAGAATTAATGTGTCTACCACTTTCAATAGTGACAACTAGATTGTTGAGTCACTCCTTTACCAATTAAATATAGGCCTTTACTGAGAACAAAATAGATGATTAAGAAGTAAAAATGTGTGTTGTTTGGAATTGCCTAAATGGGTAGGCCCTATGTCGGTTGAGGTTTAACATCATCTTCTCCTCAAAACCACCCCTATACCTTGGATAGACAAAACAAAGGTCCAATTTTTTGGACTAAAAATGAGGTTTTAGTAATTAAATTTCTAAAAATAAGAAAAAAATACAACAAATAAATAGATAACAAATATATTTCCTAGAAAATACAATTTTGGGTGTCAGGTAATCTTTTTTTGAGGAAGGAAATCTAAGAGACACAACAAGCTTCCTTGGCTAGTCTTACCCACTCATCCACTTGGTAATAAATGATGATGTATCATTTCTTTGATGGATGTCCATACCTCATTCCAAAGCTCCCTTCTTGGCACATGAAGAGAGGATATAGGCGAAGGTTGTGGAATTTGGATTTACACCTACCAATTGTGTTTCCTTAAATTTTTCTAAAGCCTTCTCAACAAGTCCATTTTTTACATATCCTAAAATCATTGTAGTCCATGAGAGGAAATCTTTTTCAAGTATTCTGACAAGGGAGGTTGTGACTATAATATTTTACAAATTTCCTTGATTCTTTGTGCTTCAATAAATGTCCATACTATTCCAAAGCTCTCATTTTGGCATGGGTAGGGAGGATGCCAACAAAGGTTGCAAAATTTGGCTTTAAACCTAACAATTGCATTTTCTTGGAAATTTCTGAAGCCTTTTCAACAAATCTATTGTGTGGATATCTTCCAGTCATTGTATTCCATAATAACACATCTCTTTGAGTTACTTTTTCAAACACTTCACGTGCCTTGTCTATGCTTCCACATTTTGCATACATGTCTACTAGGGCAGCTGCAACTACATCTAACAAAATTCATCTATCCTTTATGCATTGATGGGTGTCCATATCATGTTTCAAAGGCCTCATTTTTGCACAGGCAAGGAGAACAGTAGCAAATTTTGTGGAGTCTAGATTCCACATATAGCTTTTGTGAGGCATTCTGCAAGGTTCTCCCTAAGATTAATGGCCATAATTCTAGCCAAGGGGAATGATTTTGTACCCCTCAAACGTCAATTGAAATTACAATCAATATCATCCTCATTTAAAGCAATATTTAGTGGAAATTGTATAGTTGGTAATAGCAACAAATAATTTTCTCATTTAAAGGAATATTTGTAAACTTTTAGAAGTGGAGAAAATGTATTTTATTCCCTTTTAAAGAAGAAAATATAAGTTGAGATCGATTTTCCCTAGATACCATGCAATTCAATAATAAACCCATAAATAGATAAAATATTGTTTGATAAAGCAATATTGAAGTGGGTGGCCACTATGCCAAGTCAATTGATCTCCTGAGTTGCACAAATGTATGAAAAAAAAAACCCAAATTTTTCCTAATATACCTTCCATGCCTCTTCGGCATACCCATTGCACACCAAGGTGCAATTGCTAGTTTTTAGTATACTAAAATTATTGAATACAATCATTTTACTAGGTGGTCAAAATATATAAATATATATTTATTTATAGTTAAGCATTATTTAGAATATTTAATAGGCATTTTTATATTGTCTAATCAATAGAAATAATATTTTTTAAAGTATTAATTATTTGATAGTATTTTAGATGTTGTTATTAAATTTTAAGAATTTTATCATTTATTTTTAGACTTGATAAGTAGTCTCCTTCTTTTGTAGGTGTTTTAAAACTAAGCATTGGAAATTCTTGTAAGAGTAATTTTGGTGCAATTAGGATCAATGGCCTTGGAAATGATATTATGTGATTGGTTCACTTATTTCATCATTTTCTATAGCTTTTGATGCTAATAATTTTATGTAAGCATGTTCTTTCCACATAGCTTCGGAAGAAAATCTTTTGAGTTGCACTCAAAATAAGTTATTTATGAAATGCATTCCATTATTTTAGTTTCCCTTTTGTGTAAATAGAGTTTTAATTACTCTTTTTGGTGACTGGATTCTTTTGTAGCTCAAATTCTCTTTCTCAAAAACTTTGATTCCATTTCAATTACTTAAATTCCTTGATAATGGAATATTGTTGAAAATTCTATAGCCAAATAGGCTTTCATAAAAGATAAAATTTATTTGATCAAAATTCCTTATCCCCTAACCAAGCTACATATTTTATCTATTTTCTTCACTATTACACCCCACCTTAGATCCATAAAATTACTTTTGACCTTAAGGTAATTATTCTGATAAATCATGAGATTATGAAACCTTGAAAATTATATATTATGATGGAATTATGCAATGCCATGTTATTGGTTTCAATAGAATGATGAGGGTTACTTGATACTATGAATTTAATGAAATACTATGAGATGATTCTAACTCTTTAAAGCAAATGATTAATGAAAATGCTATTATATGATCTTGATGTAATGGTTTTTTCTAATTACCATTTCTTTTCCTGAGTGGAAATGCAGGAACAATTGGAGCACCTCCAGAAAGAGAGGGGGAGTATCACCTAGGAGAAGGGTTTAGAGTCACAAGCAATGCCATCTAAGTCTCTTGTCACCTTGAAGATTAGGGGTTTGGATACCATTATTTATGTATAAGACTAGGGTTGCCAGATTGTGTCTTGGGTAAGTTTTACCTTATCCCTATATAACCTAGATGTCTTTGTGATGGATTCAATTGCTTATTTACTATGTTATACACTAAGCATCTTGTTTTATTTTATGCAAAGATCTGCTTTTATCCATCAATGCATGTATGTGCTTATATAATATATAAATGTACACGTCTACATTGAATATATGTTAGTGTGTGCATATATATATATTCTCATAAGCGTATGCATATCATGATACTAGACCAATCAAAGAAATATGTTGTATAATATGTGAAGATTATAGTTAATTACTAACCAGCAATAACATACTTATAAAAGTGTGATAACAATTAAATGTTTTTGTGGGTGTCAATATTTGTGGAATGTTGGTTAATGCCAATAAAGTGGCATAGTATATTTTAACCGTCACCTTGAGTTTCACCACCATATAATTACTGAAAAGTCTTAATACTTTGTTGAAGTATGGGAATCATTGGGAAATGCTCATTGGTTAAATTAGTCACGGAGTATATTGTTTTAGCTCGATTCGTAAATGGGGAGCACATTTTGTATTTGAATTGGAATTATATCCATTTATTTTGCCAATGTAAGCCTTGGAAGTTGCGACATAATGTTATTTATGGCAGAAGTGTTATAATATTTTAAATTGCTAATGCAAGCCATTTAAGGCCGCGACCATCATGCCACGAAGGCAACGTAAATATCATTCGGGAGGTAAATCAAGCTTAATCATGTAAAGCTCATTGTTTTCACCACGATGGAGGGAGATAACTATTTTTGGTAACCAACTATTGCAGGAGAAAAATTGATAGTATTATTGGATGACGGGGCAAAAAAAGGACAGCACTCTAATGGAGGGAGGATGAAAACTGATTTTTAAATTCTAAGATTATCGTTGCCAAGTCGGGGCATAGGAAAATTAGAGAAGTCATCTCACAGAGTGCAAGGATTGAAGGATATGTAATATATGAATTTGTTAAAAGGATTATCATTTGGGTCGATGGTGCGAGCCTAATGAAGAAGGCATGATGTATGTTGCAGTGAACATTTTATCTCATTCATTGTGAACTTTTTGGATAGATGCTAATGGTACCAGTTTGGTGTAAACATTTTGGACAGAAGAGGGGCTCTGTAAAATCGTAGAAAAATTTCAGTTATAGAAGCACCTCTTAATGACCATGGTCGCACGTTCCATGCAGCTGCGAGCGTTAGATGCCATAATGTCAGTTTAAAACAGCTCCCATAATAATAATCTGAAATATACTTGGCAACACGAACTTGGCACCATCTTGAATGATCAGAACACTTGTGGGCTTGCAAGTGAAAGAATGCCATTTCTAACCTCTAATGGCTAGTCTATGACGATAGAAACAACAAGTTCAGTTTAGAAAGAGTAGATGGCTAATATTCTTTAGGCAATTGGTTGAGAGCTAACTAAGCAAGCTATATCCAAATAATCAACTGAAAGGGAAGTAACTTTTTCCATTCTTGGTAATGAAATAATCAATCCTAGATTATATATATATAAGATGCTCTTTTGTACAATAAATCAATATTATGCAATTTATTTCAAATCCTTCTCATGCAAAGATCTTTATTTATACCTTTGAAATGCCCATTTCATTTTTCCTTGGATAGTTACTAGAAAAGTTAGGTCCCATGAAAAATAATATTGGGTAATATGAGCTTCTCTTGAATTTTAAAGAATTGGTCTTATTTAATTTAAGCCTTTTGTAGAAAGTAAGGATTTGTGAAAGCAGTTCCTAAATGGACCCGTGATAAGAAGATATCAAACCATAGTCTCATTGTGAGTAAGAAACGAAGTTGTGAGGCTGAGAGCATAGGAGTATTGTGTTGATTATGGGAGACAATGCTTTCTAGTTTGAGGATTAGCTTACTATGTTTCCTCTTTTAGAAAGATTATGTGAATAGAAATATTATCAGGTAGGAAAGTTATCTTATGCTTTATTTTGAAAGATTAAACCCATCAAGAGTTGTATTATGTTTGAAACCACCCCAAATGGGGTATAATGTGTATGGTATCCTTTCATTGCAATATGACCAGTGGAGTCAAGTTATTGCTTTTGTTGGCAAGGGATGCATGAGATTTAATTATGAAAGGAGAAAGCAAGTTTGAGTCATCTTATGTGAGAACCTACTTATGACCATGTATACAATATAATGATCACATAAGTGTTGGCAATAGTATTATGAAGCCTAAGAATAGGTGAGATGGTAAAATCCTTTGAATTAGATTAGGGAATAAATTAGAGGTAGTAGCCTAGAGCCTAGTTGTTGTAGATACATAACAAAGGGATTTAATGATTGAGGTATCTTACCAAACTGGTCATATCATAAACTTGGTAGGGAAGCACTTATGTTATGTAGACTTATTGTAAGGTGGGCCAGTTGGTCTATAATTATGTTTCTCCTTTATCAACAAGATTTCATTTAAATGCATGAAGGACTAAAACCTAAAGGAAGTTATATTCTTAGTGGAGATCTAACATTTATGGTGTCAACTAGTTCATGCAATATTCATACTACATTAATGACCATGAAGATCAAGAATATATCATATCATGACAAGAATTGCTCAAGTTTTATCATGAGAGTAGTCACTCTCAAGGGTTAGAGTTAAGACTCGAGAAAATTGTTGTAGCTAAGACCCAGGAAGTTACATGAAAGTAACTCAGGTAATCAAGTGATAAATAACCAACAACCCATATGAGTTACTCACTTTGTAAATCTTCACATCTTAAGGAAGGAATCTATAATGAAGCTAAATCACTGAACATCGAGACTATAATAAGAAGAAAGGATTTTAAACTTTAGACGAATATCTATTAGTAATTATGATTAAACATTTTGTCAATAAATAAAGAAAGTAAAGAAGATTTATTAGAGTAATGAGCATGGTTAGGTGCTATAGTGGTAGGATTTCCTACGTAGCAAAAGGATAGAGTCCTTGTTAGCTTTTGATGAATGAATTGTATTTTGAATTATTTCCTTGAAATGTAAACATGTTCTCTTGTGTGAGACCAAACCTTTCTAGGGTTTTGTACATAGACGAATACCAATCAACAAAGGGTATTATATAAAGGAAGATGTCTTGTCAATCTATTACTAGCCAAGTAAAGTTAGTTGTGCATATTGGTAAGGAAATTCTAGGTAAAATGCTAAGGGGAGAAAATTCCACTTGTGTTTTTCTTATCTTGAACCAATGGCAGTTGCCAAGACCTATTAGCTACATGAAGTAGCTTAGGGGTTCGAGAAAGACCTGCCATCACTCAGATGAGTTATATCTAGTAAGATAAGTTATGTCAATTTATACTCTTTTTATTGTTTATTCGGTGGAACAGTTAGTTCCAATATACCCTAGGTTAGGAAGGGTATTCCAAGTCGAGTAGGGTGAGTGAACAAACCAATTCACTCTTAGTAGTGATCATATTCATAATATAAATACTATGGCCATAGTGAGTACAATTGTCACTGCATGCACTTGTCGAGCCACCGTGACCCAAATACTTAGCTAGTCAGAGATTTTGTGTATAGTTGGAAGGTATCCATAGTTGTGCAAGAGTATTAGTTAAGTAGGGTAAAACACTAAAGATCAAATGTAATATTTAAGAGGGTTCTTAACTAATCCCTTCATTGAAGGGAGGGCCACTTCAAGTTAGGAAGATGTCTGGGGGACTGCTTAAGTCCATGGTTGGAGGTAAAGCGCTCAAGTGATGCCCTCCCTCCTACAAATGACATACTGAGTCTTGGAAGATAGAAAGAATCTAGATATAGGATCTCTGACCTTGTTCCTATAAGTTACTGTTTTAGTTGAAATACATGTAATCATTTAATTGAAAAATAAAAGTTATAGATGTTTGTTCTTTTAAGTTATAAAAGATTGTATAAATGTTTTGTTATATCATTATGGTAATAGTTATGTAGAAGCATGTTCCATATTCAAAGAAAAAAAATTATACCTCTTTTCATCTATGTTTATAGTTATTTACCGTTTGGCGAGTAATTCATTATAACTCTTTGTAAGAAGGAGTAGGATGTTACATTCACAATGATAAGTGTTGATCATTATTATTTATTTATATATCTTAAGTTATATTATTCTTTGGGTTCTAGGTGGTTGTAGATCCATGGGAAACATCCTTTATTTTTCCTCTTATTTTATCTAACAACTATTGTTTCGTAGAAATATTTATGTAATATAATTTCAAATTTTTTTTATTAATATAAGTTTATATTTTTTATCCATAATGCTAATAATTATTTGTACTTATTTTTCATTTAATAATATTTTTAAGTGTGTTTTTAATTTTAAAATAATCACAACCCTAATAAATTTAAGATATTTTCAATTATTATGTAAGAAAGAGATGAGTTGAAAGGGTATGTGCAAGATCATCATGGAAAAAATAGGCCCTTAAGTGGCAAAAAATTCAGAAAAATCAGAGTTAGGCAACTTGACTTCAAAATTTGAATAAGTTATCTATATTATTTCAAAAATATGTAAGAATAGAATTTGTAGCAAATTGAATGTAGTTTCTAAACTACTAGGTTTGTTTAAAAAAAATCTATTTCATGAAAATTTGAAATTTCAATGCAGTAGTACTTAAATTTGAAGGAAAAAATAAGAATTAGGTATCTGTATGACCACCCTAACCACAATAAAATAATAATATTTTTTTATAAGACTTTATATATAAGTAGAGGACTCATGTCCTGATGCGATGAATATTTTTTTGTAATTTTTTTCCAAGTAAATAATTAATTATGAATTTTTATTACAACTTTTAAAAAATATAAAAACTCGTATGTTTGACCACCTTAACTTGGTCAAAACTTCATGAAATTCATTTATTTTTAAACCTATAGTATGTGAAGCATAGAATGTGACACATGTTTTGGATTAAAAAAATGTGTATTGTTTGAAAGCTATAGATGTTTTTCAATCAACCTATCAATTAGGACTTTAGTCGTAATTCAAATAGAAAATGAATAATAATTATTTATTAAATTCAAAGTAAAGCATAATTTATATTGGTGGAAAGCTGAGAATCTCATTTAAAACCCTTTTCATTTCATCAATTTTTGGTTAAAAAAAAGTCGTCATCCATATACCCTACACATACCCATCATATTGCCACTTTTTGGCCCATCATGATCCTACAAATACCCGAAAGGTAAATTATATCTATTAGCACTATTGATTTTCATGTTGGACAATGGAAATATACGAAAGCATAGATTGATAACCTTCCAAAAGTGAAACAGTGAACACAATAGGATGTTTAACATATAGAATGAAGATTGTATAAATACAATAATAATCCTTATATATATATATAGGCAAGGATGAGGAGGTGAGAAGGTAGGAGTGACTCTAACCACCCCTCCATAGGCACAATACTTCTAAGTTCACATGAAAAGTGTGTGAACAAGTAGCAAGTATGTATGCAATAGGTGTCTTAAGCAATGAGGACACAAGTCTTGATCATATGAAGTGAGAAAAATGTTGGAAATGAAGAAAAGGAAAGAGTAAGATTCAAATATGATAATGGTGATGCAACATCATCAAAGTTGAAATCAAAGGGGAGACATATATTTGCAATAGTGTCATCCAAATCTGTAATCTAGGAATCTACAAAAAAGGATGTGATGTTTGATAGGTATACATTCCAAAATGCTCATTCTAGAAAGACAATAATAATTTCTTGATGCAAAGAATTAATGGAACTCATGCATGAGTAAATATTGGATCCAAATATAGCAATAGATGATTCAAGTTTTGTAATATTGAATAGATGTTACAAGAATTGATGTGAAAAAAAGGGATGAAATTCATCCCCATGTTGATTAATCCTATAACATGTGAACTTCATTTTGTAATTTCTATATATATGGACTTTTCTTCATTTGGAAAAGCATGAAGAATCTCTTCCAAATTATTCTTGGATTTGGATAAAAGATGAACTCAAGGACCACTTTGTTACAAGCCTATTAGGGATAGCTAGAATGGTACACAAGATATTTAATGTAATGTTGATGTGGTGTGTGTTGTGGATGATTGATGATGTGATTTGAATGAGTAATTTTTAAATGGAATAATCTAGTTATGAAAAATATGTGAATGCAATGATTTGTTATGATTTCTAATAAACTAGATGCAAATAGATAAATTTAAGTTCTAGAAATGAGAATGAGAAGGGAATACACATATACATCTCGTATGTAAATGTGAATTTGATCGTGTTGGTCTAGGGTGTAGTATGCCCTAGACTACCCTCTTTTTTTCTCGGATTTGAAAGTGCAACCTTCAACACGCTAGTTTTTAGCTTCTAACATCTAGGTTTTGTTGTTGGAACTTTGTTTGTTGGTGAGAAAATGTAGATGCCATGACTTGTAAACTCGTAGGGTTAGGTGAATGAATGAAAAAACAACCTTCAATCTTCCTTCAACTCAATTCATATCTACAACTCACAAGAATTAGATGAGAAGATTTATTTTGTGCCATTTAGGGGATTTCCTATGTCAAAAACCATGTTGGTATTTCCACCACCACAATGGATAATTATGACAAAATAGAACGTATCATTGGATGGATATATGCTAATTAAAAAATAAATAATTATTTTTTTTTGCAACTCACCACTCACATTTGATCTCCTTGATTGACTAAAGTCACACTTATCACCTTCAAGAATCAATTATTTCTTGATTTGATTTTATTTGATGACCTACAAGTGTTAGTAGGGTATGTGCAGGATCTGGATGGGCCAAGAAGTGGCAATATGATGGATATGTGGCTGATGAATTTTTTTTACCCAAAATTGATGAAATGAAAAGAGGTTTTAAAGGAGATTTTCAACTTTCCACCAATATAAATTATGTTTTACTTTGAATATAATAAGTATTTATTATTCATTTTCTATTCAAATTACGACTAAAGTCCTGATTGATAGGTTGATTGAAAAACATCTATAGCTTTCAAATGGTATCACATTTTTGAATCCAAAACATGTGTCACATTCTATGCTTTGCATACTATAGGATTAAAAAAGGAAAAATTGAATTTCAAGAAGTTTTGACCAAGTTAAGGTGGTCAAACATATGAGTTTTTTATATTTTTAAAAGTTGTAATTAAAAATTCATAATTAATTATTTACTTCGAAAAAAATTACAATAAAATATGTATCACATCGGGGCATGAGTCCTCTTCTTAAATCTAATATATTATAAAAAATTATTATCATTTAATTGTGGTTAGGGTGGTTAGACAGACACCTACTTAATTTTTCCCTAAAATTTAAGTACTACTACATTGAAATTTCAAATTTTCACTGTTATCACCTAAAATTGCACCCTTGTTGAAACTGATGTTCAACACCTTAGTGTAACATTGGAAGACCTCTAAAGATGTGGGTTTCTTGTGAGCAGAGGTCAACCTCCGGAAAAGGCCAGCTTCCTTTGGGTATCACCTAAACTACTGATTTTTAAAGGGTAAAGGGAGAAAAAATGCATACAAAATGAAACTATATTGAACTATTCCTATGGTGATACACCGAGTTGATAAGAAATCAGGAAATGAAAACAAGATGCAAACAAACTGGAGAAACTAGACTGAAGTTGTTTTACTTACTCAACATAACCCCATTAGACTTATGCATCACTCTTGACAGGTTTGATCTACATACATATCTCAAGAAGGAAGGAACAAACTTCACAGCTTTGTGTATGAATACAGATTTAGGAAACACTGTTAAAGAAATACATACATAAGCTAACATACAGAAATGAGAGTGGTAAGAGCATTAGTACTTGTTTTCAAGGTGAAATCTATTTTTCATTCCAGATTTCAATTGAATTACAAAAAAATACATTTAGTTGAGAAATGATTGATAGAAATCACTAACTCTTCAGAGTGTATAATCTAAACTATATACAAAAATCAAAAAAATGCCATAAATATCAAAGTGTGTCGGCCCCTTAGGGCTTACAAAGTATCAGGGCCCAGAAAAACTACCCCTTATATTTTTTATTGAATTTCAAGCTGCACCCTACATGTCCATGTTGGTGTCAAACATTTCCTTCAAGGGACTCCCTTCTTGAACATTCTACAACCACCGCAATTCACTTATGTTCCTCGTGTCGATCTCTGAATCTCCTTGTCGAGTGCCTTGAATGCCTTGAGCTCACAACAGGTATGTGCTGTATTCAGGTTTTGTTGATGTTCTTCATTCTAATCAGACTGCCATGGCTCACTTCAAATCCTCTCTGTTTCACTGGGCGTACTACACACAGGTTCTCCAAGTGGTCCAAACTCCTTTGATCAGAATCACATCTCGGTGAGACACTGGAAGTGTCTCTGTAGCTACCAGCATATCATAGAATAGTTGGTGAGAGCTCATTTCATTTAACCTGAGCTCACTCTTCTCCTCTGAGCTCAAGCACCTTCAGATTTCAGTGAGACCTTACCAGGTCGACAAGACCTCATCTCGATGGCTTCAACTCATGGCGAGTTCCTTTTCAGTCGACAAGACATTTGTGTGTCAGTGAGATGTTTTACCAAAGGAAAAACATTACCCCGAGGCCCTTTATCTTTGGCAGGAGTTGATTGATGTCACCCTGAATGCACGCCACTCCACCGAGCTCTTCATTTCTTTAAGCAAGACTCTACTAGTCAGGGAGACTTCATAGCGAGGTCCCTGTTGGTGTACATTTTATCATCCACCAAACACATAGAATAAAATGTCCAAAGACACTCTATCCTCTCTTGAAAAACCATCGCGTATGCTAAGATTGTGAGAAGATCATATGGTGATTCCAAGGTTTCTTTTGTTGGGTCTTGACATCTGGATAAGCTCAATGGCCGTTGTGATATGCTAGTAATGAACAAGGGGACTTACATTAAGAAAATCTTCACAAGTGTGGGACTTAGGTAAATTTATCATTAAAGGCTCTCAATCAAGACTTTCAATTGTGGATCTCAAAAAAAATGGCAAAAGGATAAGGGTTCAGAGAATCTATTCTATGCCTAAGAATTTAAGAGACAATAAGGATCCAATGAAGTGGATAAACCACACTTTGTTTCACCTCCTGCTGGACAACATATGCAAAATGGGTGAAATCTTCAAGGGTTGTGATAATAATTTTCAAACCTCGAATGAGGTTGAAGTTAAGCTTCCACAATTAAGAGCTCAGGATAACTTTACGCATCGAATGCAAATCATCCATTCGAAGAAAGTATGGGCTATACTTCACCATTGAATCAATACGATCAATCTCTCATTCACTTAACCAACTTTTCAAAATAAATTCTATTTAATCTAATTATAACTTTTATCTATGGTGGAAGAAGATATGCAACCTCACTTACTATTTGACAATAAAAGTTGTTCAAAGCAAATCATGCATAAGAGCTTTTATTATTCGAAATAGTCTTAATGCAACAATCTCATACTCTGTCTCCACACTTTTACAAATGAGGGGTGAGCTCAATTTATAGGCTCCCCAATTACAATTCAATGGCCAAGATTGATTTCAAATCAACAGCTGAGATTACAAAACAAAACCCTAATTAGGGTTTGTCACTTTCGACCAATGAGAAAATTACATTTGAGGACACTTGTCCTTTTTGCTATATATAAATCAATAATAAAATAGGAAGTTTTTGCATGTTGATTCAAAACAATTTGATTGGTTGGAAGATGACGAGGTGCCACCTCAGCGTGCTAGATGTCTTCCTTGGTTGCTTCATTTTTCTTCCATGTGCTTGCCTTAGAATATTTTCTCTGCCGATGACTCTGTCTGTTATGCTTGTTCCTTCCTAGCTCTGATCTTGGATTCCTTTTGAGACTTTGATTTCTTCTTCTTACCTGTACTGGAATCTTTGAGGTCTAGAAGTCTCCCCTTGGAGCAAGTGTCTGGACTTGAAGTTGGTTGCTTTGAACTTCCTCCTGCTTGAACTGGGTGGACGCTATTCCTTTGGATTTCCTCTTTGAATTCTCCAATTTGTGCCGAAAAATTGTCTAAGTATGGAGATCTATTTGGAACACTCTTCTAATTGGAAGTTTGTTTTTAATTCTTCAGGAGATGAAATCCCTCAAGAAGTTGCCCTGATTGTTTCAACAAGTATGGGATTGTAGATTAAATCCTTCCAAGATGTATGGATATCTGTTCAAGTGTCTTGAATTTGGAGAAGAATGCCCTTGTGCTTTTGCCATGATAGAGGAAATTGGAATTTTCTTTATGAAGTATTTCCCATACTTAGCCAAATTTTGGCTATTCAAGTTCATTTTGGACCACCTTCATGTGGACCATTCAACATTTAGCCAAGGTTTTGGCTATCTCCATGCTTGAACGAACTTTGACTATGCATTTGCCTTCAATTTTGAATTTGGCTTATGCTATGTACAAAAAATTCCATCCTTGGACAAAGATATTATTCACTTCCTCTTTATTTTCCTCTTCATCCTTCCCACTTTCTGTCCAACACTTAGTGAATTCTTCTCCCCAAGGTATCATGACTTAGTCAATTTTTTGAGTTTTAGCCAATTTTCTTATCCTGTCCTTGGGCGGACTTCACATGAGCTTGGATGTTTTCTCTCTCAGCCTAAGTCAGACTTCTAGCCACTTTGGACAAACATCTCTAGGGAAAAGTTGAACTTTCTCTAGTGCTTACCATCTTTTCTCTTACACTAGAGCGAACTTTCTCAACACTTTGACATTTCTTTTCTTGGTCTAGGTTGGACTTTGCATCATGTTTGCCATTGTACTCGGTAGATCTTACAGATGTTCAGACATACCTTCTCCAAGCAAAGTTAGACTTTGTAAAGGTTTGGACATGACGTTCTTGGGAAAAGACAGACTTTCTTGTGCCGTCCACCCATTGAGCAAGGTCGGACTTCACTGGTGCCTTTCCAAATTTTTGAGTTTCCTTGGCTGGGCAAACCTCATCAAGCTTGGGACAAGTGCATTGTATACTTTGAGAACTTCTTCCATTTATCTTCCCAAGGTAAGGCTGACTTAGATATTTCTTTCCAAGAGATAGGTCAGGCTTTCCACTAAACTTGCCATTTTTCATATCCCTTCTAGGCACTTCATGCCTTAGAATATTTTCCACCATGATTGAGGGCAGATTTTGGACTGTCTTGGACACTTCTCCAGGTTGACTTTGCACATGTCTTGGAAATCCATCCTTGCGTAGACTTTGCTTCATGCTAGACATCTTCACCTTGGGTGAACTTGAAGCTTCCCTTTCCATCCCTTATTTTGTCCAAGGCATTTCATATTTCTAAGTATTGGAAAAAAATTATTAAAATATTAAAATATTTTAATTTATTCCAACCTGTTCGTTTTGGACCCATGGCTATTTCAATTTTCTCTTCATTTTTCTTGGCTAAGAGTGTATTTTCCAATCTTATCCTCAATTTCATGTAGCCAAGTCAAAACTTAAGCCATTCTATTGACAATTGCTATGCCAGATCCTTATTTTTCTTTGCCGTGGTGAACTTTTAATTGCACGGAGCCTATTTTCTTCTACCAAAGTCCAATATTCTCTTGCTCAGTTGAAATTTTCTAGGAAAAATCCTTGTCTAGATGTCCTCATCAGATGAACCTCCTTGATGCTCGACAAATTCTTATTCCTTCTGGCCAAGGTCAATCCTTCCTTTCTCCCCGCCTTGTGCATTTTTCTTTGGCCAAAATTGTTAATTTTTTCCCTCTAGACATCCAAGACTTTAGGTGAAATTCAAATTTCCCTTTACCTTTGTGCTAGGCACACTTCATTTTATTCTTCGCCATAGCCTACTTTCTCTAGCATTTGTCCTTTCAAACTTAGCACTTAGCCTCTCAAAAACGTCATGATTCCTAGCCAAAATCTCCACTTTTTCATCCTTTGAATTCTATACTTAGGAAAATTTTCGAATTTGTCTTGGCTAGGCACCAAACACTTAGCAAAAATCATAATTTTCCCCCTTCATAGACCATGGCAGACTTTCAAGTCACTTGGACAAGGTGAAGGTAGACTTTCCATAGTCCTAGACATCATCTTTCTTGAACATGGCATACTTTTAAAGCCCTTAGCATTTGCCTTAATACTTTGTCCCTTGGAAATGTCATAATATTTGGCCAAAATTTTGATTTTCCACCTTTTAGGCTCTTATACTTAGGCAAAATTTAAAAATTCTCATTGCTAGGCAACAAGTCTTAGTGAAATTTTTGAATTTTTTTCCTTCTCATGTGCCTAGGTGGACTTTCCAACCTCTTGGCATGTGCATGGTGGACTTTGGATGGTCTTTGCATCATCTCCCTAAGTGCATGGCAGACTTTGAGGGGGGCTAGGATATTGAGGGCGAACTTTGTGAGCTCTTGGCACTTCCTTCTTGAGTGGATGGCAGACTTCACAACTTTTTGGCACCTTCCCCTTGATGCTAAGGCGGACTTCATAACCCTTTGGCATGTGCATCTTGAGTGGATGGCAAACTTTCTATGTTCTTTGCCATTTTTCCTTAGTGCTAGGTGGACTTCACCAGCTTCTAGACATTTTCCCCTTACTACTAGGCGGACTTCATGAACTTCTAGACATTCATACCTTCTTCCTCTTGACATTTTCTTTCTTGAAAATGGCAAATTTTCCAGACTTAACCAGATTTTTCACAAATTTCATCCTTTTTAAGCTGATTTTCCATGATTTTAACCTTTAGATCTGACTTGTTTTGACTGATTTATCTAGAATCTGGTATGATTTTTCATGTTTTTGACTGATTTTCCATGCTTTTTACCTTTTTTCAAGATTTTTTCAATTTTCTCTTTGATTTTCTGAGTGATTTTTCAATTTTTTTGAACTTCTTAGTGCATTTTTGGAATTCAAGACCTTTCCAAATATAGAAACTTTCCAAAAATAGAAACTTTCTAAAAATAGAAAAAGAAAAACCCTAAAAAAATAGGGAACCCTGTTTGGTCCAAAAATGCCAAAAATGAAAAAGGAAAAAAGCAAGATTTCCTAAAAAGTAGGAAGTCTCATAATTGGCCGAATTCATAGGTGATCTTCGTTTCCTAGGCCTTCTGAGTGCTTCCATGACATCTACACATTGATTCAAGCCTAGATTACTGACTTGGCTTGGGTAACTCTCATCACACTGACTTGAAACTCTTATTGAAGGTGATCTAACGAAACCGTTGCAAGGAGACAAAACCCTAAAAACTAGCAAACAACTAGGGGTCCCCATTGGCGATGGGCCGATGTGTGAAAAGGTCACAACATCTAGCGACTCCACATGGGGAATGTTCCTAAACATTCCAAATATAATATCTACTTTAAACCTGGAATCTTGAATTAATTCTATCTAACTTATCCCTTGACCAAGAAGAGTACTCAAAAGGGAAGAGAAGTCCTAAACCATATCAAGATATCTTTCTAGTGTATTTTTGGTCTTAGCTCCAAAAGCATCCTTGGATAGATCCTTGCTACCAGCGAGCATCCATAGCACCGACAAGGTTATCTGCTATAATCTCATGGAGATTGCTCTACTTCCGGTGATTTATTTCTTTTGTTTTAATTGTTTGGTACACTTGTGGAGATGTTCGCAAACCCAAAATCCAAGTGTTTTGATTTTTCATTCTTTTCTTTTGATTCATTTTGGATATTCTTTTATTTTCATATATTTCCACACTTTGGCCTGTAAGCAATGAAGCTCACCTGGGCTTGAGCATTATAGTGGCACTGAAGCAAGACTTTTGATTACTTTCTAGCCAACAACATCACCTAGGAGACCATAATGACTCAGAGAACTTTTTTAAGTGTGTAAAATGTAATAACTACAAGACTCAGTATCAAGACACAATAGATGTCTTCCTTTCCAGTCAAGTACTATCCTCAACCTTAAGATACTTTAGAGACAATTAATCCAGGGTTCATAGATTTTCCATAAATGTTTACTTGAGGAATATTCACAACCTTCCTTAGTGAGGTCAAGCCAAAATGTGTGTGTGTAAGTATCATCACCCTTCTTGTAGAATGAGACACCCTCCTTATTCAAAAATCGAGCAAAGAAAAGTGAAAGGAAAGCAAACTAACCTAAGAAAACAACTAATCTAAGAAAACAAAAACAACTACTCTAAGGAAAGAAAAAAAAGAAACTAATCTAAGTAAAGCAAAAGAAAAGCCAAAAAGCAACTACTTTAACTATACACAAACAAGCTCCATCAAGGAACTCAAGGCCGGAAATAATCTTTCAGAAACTACCCATTGATGGGCAGTGGGATGTCTTCCCCTATCAAGGTCTTTAACCTGAATGCATTCTCTCCCAATATCTCAGCAATTTGGTATGGTCCTTTCCATAAGTTGTCAATTTTATCGTGATCACCTCTCCATTTGTGGGATTTATCCCAACATAGGACTAGGTCAAATATTCTGAAGGACTCTATTGTTACGCATTTATCAAACCATCGTTTGACAATCCCTTGGTGTTTAGCAAAGTTTTTGAGAGCTTGATCTCTCTGTTCTTCCAATAGTAATAATTGTTAAAGATGAATCTAAACTCTATCATCTGGGTCTAAGTATTTGTGCATGAACCTGAGTGTCAGAATCCTGAGTTGGATGGGAAAGACGGGGTCTTTCCCATAGACTAAGTGATATGGAGAGGTTCCTAATGAACTCTTGGCTCTTGTCCCGTCTACCCATAGAGCAAACCTGAGTTGAGAATGCAATTCTCTCAGATTCTGATCCAACAATTTCTTGATGACAATGAGCAGATTCTTGTTTGTGGACTCTGCCAGTCCATTACCCTGAGGGTAATAATTCAAAGAAAACTTCAATGTGATCCCGTAATCGAATGCCCAATTTGAAAACTTCAATGAAGTGAATGCAGAACCATTGTCACAAAGAAGGGCCTTAGGGCAACTAAATATATGTTCCTCTAAAAACTTGATTATTGCATCTTTCATACAATTCTTCAGTGCTCGTGCCTCAGACCATCTAGTGCAATAATCTATTGTTGTTAAAATATATCGGTGTTGTGTTGAAGATGGCGGGTCTATCATGCTGATAAAATCAAGCCCCCACATCGCAAATGGTTTCACTTCTGTGATTGGTTGTAATGGCATAGCAGGATTCCTTTCACGGGTTGCAGTAATTTGTAGGTGTGATAGGTTTTGACATGCTCATATGCATCTTTGAAAATAGAAAGCCAATAGTACCCCGCTCTTAAAATTTGATAAGTTGTGGCCTGACTTCCTCCATGTCCTGTCCTAAACTTAGAATGGAAATGCTCCATGATTGTCTTAGCTTCATTCTTTCCCACACATCTCAATTAAATTCCTTCATGATTCCTTCTATGGAGAATTGAGCCTTGGAGCATATAGCATTGAAATTTGAGCCTAAAGGCTCACTTTTGTGCGGGGTTCATTTGTGCAGGATACTTGTGGTTTATCAAGTATGTGATGATATCGTAGTACCACTCTTCTGGAGGAGTGTCTGTTAATATATATGTCTACTACACTAAGCCAGGCCCTTCAATGGCCATTGTCTGAGCTAGAGCTTGTCCACAGACTAGCTTCATCAGTTATAACTCAATATCATACTCTTGGATAGTGGTGACCCACTTTCCTCTTCTCTCCCCTAGCTCATTCTGTATTAAGAGTGTCTTAACAGCCGCATCAGGAATGATGGTGAATACCTTACTTCTCAAGATATAATGCTTGAATTTTTTGATGGCCTTTACCAGCGCATAGGCCTGCTTTTCAAAACTTGGATATCTTAATTCAGCATCTTTGAGAGGTGAGCTCATGAAAGCTATGGGATGCTCGTCCTTCTCTTCTTTTCTTTGGGTTAACATTGCTGCACAGGAATGTTCTGATGCCAAGGAGTACAAGTAGAAAGGCTTCGTATAATCTGGGCTAACCAAGATAGGAGCATCAACGATAGCCCACTTGATTTCTTCAAATTCTTTCCTAGTCGGTGTGGTCCACTACATCTTTGCATCCGTTTTTAACATCTCATTTAAAGGTTTTACTATTTCAGTGAAATTGATGATAAATTTTCTAACAAAATTGATCTTCCTGAAGAAAGATCTCAGTTCCTTTTGGCTAGTAGGCAAATGAATCCTTGATATTGCCTCTATGCATTCAAGATCAATCAATACTCCTCTCTTAGTGATCAGGTGAGCTAGCAGTTTGCCTTCAGGAACCCCGAAGATGCATTTCTTTGGATTTAAGGAAATCCCATACCTTTGGCATCTCTGAAATACCTTCCTTAGCTCCTCCACATGCTCCTCTCTCTTCTTCAAAAATACTGTCAGATCATCCATATAGATGATTATACACTTTCCAATTAGATCTCGAAAGGCGATGTCCATGGCCCTCTGAAATGTGGCCCCTGCATTAATTAGCCCAAAGGGCATTCTTTTGTAGGCAAAGGTTCCCCATTTCATTGTGAACGTCATTTTCAATCTGTCTTCATATTCCACTAGGACCTAGTTTTATCCAGAATATCCATCCAAAAAGGACATCATTCGTGAACCATTGACAATCTATAACACTTCATCCAGTGATGGTAGCGGATAATTATGTTTTTTAGAGGCTCTATTTAAATTCTAGAAATCCACTCATAGGCTGATTTCTCCATTTTTCTTCTGCATTGGGATGAGTTTGGTGACCCACATTGAGCGGTGCACTGGGAAAATGATTCCTGCCATCAATAATTTCTTGACCTCCTAATGGATGAGGGGTTCTAGCAATGGGTTAACTGGTCTTTGGCGCTGTCTGAAAGCTTTACTTCCTGGCTTGAGTGGAATTATGTGTGTGATAATAGAAGTATCATAGGTCCTCAAATCTTCGTATCTCCATGCTATGACGTTAGGGAACTGTCTCGAGCTATGAATAATTCCCATCTTCTCTTCAGGTGTGCAAGTCTTTCCTATGCATACATTTTTAGCCTCATGCTATGATCCTAGGTCCACTTTCTTGTACTGATCACCTTCAATCCTTTGGCTTTTCATCTGATCAATTTGATCTTGATTGAATATTCTCTCCAATTGTATCATCCCTCTCAGAATGATATTTGTCTTTAAGTTTAGGATGCCATCATCATTAAATTTAGCTTCCTTTTGAGTTTCTTCCTCATCAATAACTTGTGCTGCAAAAACATCTAAATTTGTTAAAAATTCACAAATGTGGTCATGATCTTCAAAGACTTGAAAGTTCATAACATTATCTGGAATAGATGGTAGGGATGATAGCTTCACTGTGAACTGACTTATGTCGTCCATGGCTAGCGGCTCCAGTGAGCTGCCTGCTTGTCCCAAAGAATTTGCTACTTGATTATTTGATCAGTTCATGGATTGAATATTTAAAGCGTCAAAGCTCTCAACAATATCCCACACTCTGTTGTGGTAACAAGTCAATCTTTTATTGTGGCAGACATATTGTTGCTTTACCTACTTCACGACTATTTTTGAGTCTCCAAGAGCATGCAATACTCTTGCTCCTTTCTTGAGCGCTAGCAGTAACCCATGAATCAGAGATTCATATTCTGCTACATTGTTCATGCATGGGAATTCTAATCTGTGAGTAGCAAGAAATACCTCTCCTTTTAGACTGATTAACTTGAAACCAACTCTAGCTCCTTTCTTCAATCGGGATCCATCAAACTTTAAGATCCAAACCTATTCTTGTTGTGAAGACTTAGGAGTTTGTGGGTTTCCTTCTTGATGTTCTTGCTCAAGTTCTATTTCATGTATTCTCACTAAGGAAAATCCATTGATGTGATTGACCTCTACATGGTCTGAAAAGCCTAATGTCTGCGGGATACTTCTCTGCACTTCTTTTATGGCCCTATGGCACATTTTACAAATGAATTCTAAATGAGCCATGTTGTGTACTCGACACAAATTTGGTAACAAAAAATCTTGAATATGAATATCTTCGTGCAATTCCGTCTTCATTTGGGCACTCCTCCAAACAAAGTTTTTGAAACTTTCGAATATTCTTGTATCACTGTCTTGGGAGCTATCCCCCTTTTCAATCAACACATTAGTGGAATAAACCATCTGATTACTTCCCTAGATTGATTCATGCAACATGAGAACTTCATTTGTTTTAGGCCTGTAAGTGCCTAAATCTATCTCTAGAAACAATATCTCATTGTTCTCCCCGTACTCAATAATCATTAACTTGAGCCTTGGTGTGCTATCAATCCATATCGGGTTTGGGATTCCTTTCCATAGCAACCACATATGGGAAAATTTTGTAGCAATATACCCATTCAGTCTTCTTGCCCAGTCTCTACTCAAGAGCATGTCGTACCCATCAGGGATATCCACCACTAAAATGTCTATGCAGCTCTGTATTCTTGGGTCTGCCGCTAACTGCATGTAGATATTGTTTAATTCTCCCATAACTGGGACTTCCATTTTATCTAACTGTGTGACTTTGTTGTTGGTTCCTGCAGGTACAAGTCTCAATTTGTGTTAAATCACGACTGGTGTCACGTTGCTTGAAGCACCAGAATCTAGGCACAATGTCCTATCTTGGCAGGGTATGCAGTTGCTCATTTGCTAGGACTTCTTCTTGAAAAATATTTGTGTCCATAAGGACTTCTTCTGGTGACATATCCTTTTGATTAGAACTCCCACACAATGCTTGAGTTATCTCTACAACACCAGAAGGTTGTTGTGGAGCATCAAATATATTTCCTATCACTTCTAATTCAACAATGTTAGTGTTTACTGGAGCATTGGGTACTCCTTGGTTTGGCACATTTTGTGGAACACTTCTTGGAACAACTGCTTCGGTCAAACTGCCCAAAAGTGTTTCCCAGATCTCAAGAATTCTCATTAGCTCAATCAGGGGTAAGTTGACTTTCATCCTTTTAAATTCTTCTAGTACACACTAACTTAACCTCTTTATCTCTTCTTGGGGATGGTCTTTTGGCTGAGCCTGAATCTATCCCACTTGAGGGTTCACTTGTCTTGCTTGTCCCATCTGGGAGATGGCAGCTTGTCTGGTTTGTTCTTTTCATGGAGAAATGACTTGTCTCACTCCACTTGCCTAAGTATTTTGTTGATGGTATTCCGGTGAATCTCTGGGAAGAGATGGCACATTGGTAGCATTCAGATTTGGCAGGGTTTGGAAATTTTTCGGTGCTACAGATGTAGTCAAAGGTTCACTTTGATGATTATTCCTCTGGCGTATCCTAAATGGATTTCCAACTGTCTGTTGAAGCACTTCTCTAGTTCCTTCTACTAGAACACTATTGTATAGTGGAGGGAAATTGTAACCATTGATCGTAGATGGCTAACTAGATAGGTCTTGAATCCCTGGTTCATCTTGGTATCTTGGCGCCTCCACTGGGCCATTTGTAGATGCAGGAGGAAACCTCTGATCATGCTGGTACTGTGGATATTCCTAGGAAGGAAATCGAACACTTTCAATGACAAGGGCTTGGTCATACCTTGGTGCAGGAACTAAGTCATATCCAGTTATTGGAGGATCTTCAACTTTTGAGTTCCTTCTTTCACTGCTGGAAATATCGGTGGCTACCTGGAGCTCCTGATAATGTAACTTAGAATGTTCATCTATGTTATGCAGTTTGCACCATCTTGATAGTGCTACCTCAGCTAGGAAAACCTTGTTCGCGGGATGATTGTTAGCTAGTGGATTATCCAAGGGTGATGGCACAGTACCATTGTTAGGTCTGGTGTTCTAGGTCTTCTTTTGGAAGCTTGAGTTATTATTCTGGGGACCGTGATTATTCCCTTGGTAATTTTGATTGTCCCTTTGATACCCAGAATGACCTTGACCTTGGTGATTCCCTTGGGGTGCTTAATAGCTCTTCTGAAAACTTTGAATTTCACTATTTTGTCCCTTCAAATAGGTGACTTCATTCGACAGCCTTTTGGCTTTCTCAATCAAGTATTTGATTTCATCCCTCTCTTCTTGAGTGCACATTGAAGTTGGTGCATTCTGAAGATATATGGCCTGAGCTGGTGGTACTTGGGACATAGGTGCTCCTAGATGAAGGACCATTTGATTGCCCATTGGAGGGACTGGGTTCATCATAGGTGTTTGATAAGCCAACACCCTATTAATATCTTGGATTTGATTCTGGGAGGCTACGTTTCCCAAGTAATTGAGTGGACCAGGAGCCATACCTACTCCTAGATCAGTGCTAACTGTAATTGCCATAGCATATGCTCCCTTCAGATCCACTGGGAGTGGATTGGACAATTTCACAAACATGGCAATAAGACGATCCAAAGCTTCATAATATATGGTCAGTGTCACTGCATTTTCTAACAAGTAAGGATTTCTCAACCTTGTATAAGCTTTGTGGAATCCATTATTAAACATACTAATAGGCTCATGTTCTTGTCTTTTGACTTCCACAAATTTCCTATATAAATTAGATGGGGAAATAGGTGGCCTGAATTTCTCCAAGAAAGCAGTCTTCATCTATTACCAAGTGCGGATGGAGTTAGCGGGCAAATGGATATACCAATATGAAGCCTCCTCATCGAATGTGTAGGGGAACAACCTACAAGCAACATCTTCTTCTTGGATATTTCTATTTTGGAGAAGATCCTCGAAAAGCTTGATATGTTCATCTGCAGTGTGGTTCAGGTCACCACTATGAAACTTGGAACAAAAATTTTCTAGATTCCTCGATAAATCATGGTAAACACCAAACGTCATGGGTGATGCGTCAGCTGGATGCCACGCCATTGGAGTGTTTGTGTGGTTTGCTTGGACTGGTTGAACTGGTGGAATTGGTTGCATAGGCTGTGCAGCCACTAGAATTGGTTGACAGTCTAGAAAGGGACCAAAAGGAACTCCCTCGCTTGGTGCTTCTTCACTGGACCTAACTACGCTAGATGCTTCCTCCTGTGATGTTTCATATTTCTTCCTCTACCTATTCCTGTAAGGTGATATCTCTATAAATTCTTTAAAAGAATTTGGAGTGGATCTGGTAATCCTTCAAAGTCTATCTACTAAGAAAGAGCCAATTCGATCCAGTGTGCTCTTAAATCTTCGTGAGGTGGTGCAAGAGTTTGTGGTGCAGGAGCCACTTGATTCACTTGTTGGTTCACCTATCAGTTTTTCTCTCATTGAAGAGCCTCAAATATTTCAACAAGGAGGTCCCTTTGAATATTGAATTCAATTCATCATGCTCTTTCTTCTTCTTCCTCGAGAATATAGTGCATGTGAAACCAATCAGGAGCACTTCTTCTCACTTGCCACGCAAGGCTGAATAGTTCGGTGATAATATCCTCTTGTTCATCATGAAAACCCAGGTTAGGTTGCAACACTGGCTAAGGATCTTGATTAGGATCAGGAACGTTGGATGGGAGTCCCATTCTTCATCTTACTATCGATACTTGGATTTGAGGATGAGCCTGTAGCAAATGATCATTCTATCTCATCAAAGGTTTGCTTTACATGATCGATCCTCTGTCTTATCAAGTCTCTCTAGATTGCTTCCTCAAATCTCTTTCCCTTTTCCTCTTCTCTAGCAAGGACATGGCTTGTCTGTCCAAATTGAGCATGATCGGTCTGTGTCTTCCAAGCTAGTGTGTACAACTGATCAATGATATATTTTGGTGGTTGATCTGGTTGTTCAACATGTACATGAAAAGGTAACTCATGTGGTAGTACCATTTTGCATCATGCCTACTACCCCAATTTGTAAGTGATCCCTTGTGATGTAGTGGCCCTCCCTCTAGCACCAATTCTATGTTGGTGTACGTTTTATCATCCACCGAAAACACAGAATAAAATTTCCAAAGACACTCTATCCTCTCTTGAAAAACCACTGTGTATGCTAAGATTGCGAGATCATATGGTGATTCCAAGGACTCTTTTGTCGGGTCTCGACATGTGGATACGCTCAATGGCCATTGTGATATATTGGTAATGAACAAGGGGATTTATGTTAATAAAATCTTCAAAAGTGTGGGACTTAGGAAAATTTATCATTAAAGGCTCTCAATCAGGACTTTCAATTGTGGATGTCAAAAACAATGGCAAAAGGATAAGGGTTCAAAGAATCTATTCTATTCCTAATAATTTAAGAGACAATAAGGATTCGGTGAAGTGGATAAACCACACTTTGTTTTGCCTCCTGCTGGACAACATTTACAAAATGGGTGCAATCTTCAAGGGTTGTGATAATAATTTTCAAACCTCGAATGAGGTTGAAGTTAAGCTTCCACAATTAAGAGCTCAAGTTAACTTTACGCATCGAATGCAAATCATCCATTCAAAGAAAGTATGAGCTATACTTCACCACTGAATCAATACGATCAATCTCTCATTCACTTAACCAACTTTTCAAAAAAAAATCTATTTAATCTAATTCTAACTTTTATCTATGGCAGAAGAAGATATGCAACCTCGCTTACTATTTGACAATAAAAGTTATTCAAAGCAAATCATGCATAAGAGCTTTTATTATTCGAAATAGTCTTAATGCAACAATCTCATACTCTGTCTCCACACTTTTACAAATGAGGGGCGAGCTCAATTTATAGGCTCCCCAATTACAATTCAATGGCCAAGATTGATTTCAAATCAGCAACCGAGATTACAAAATAAAACCCTAATTAGGGTTTGTCACTTTTGAACAATGAGAAAATTACATTCAAGGACACTTGTCCTTTTTGCTAAATATAAATCAATAATAAAATAGAAAGTTGTTGCATGTTGATTCAAAACAATTTGATTGGTTGTAAGATGACAAGGTGCCACCTCAGCATCCTAGATGTCTTCCTTGGTTGTTTCATTTTTCTTCCACGTGCTTGCCTTAAAATATTTTCCCTGCTGATGACTCTATCCATTGTGCTTGTTCCTTCCTAGCTTTGATCTTGGATTCCTTTTGAGACTTTGATTTCTTCTTCTTACCTATACTAGAATCTTTGAGGTTTGGAAGTCTCCCCTTGGAGCAAGTGTCTGGACTTGAATTTGGTTGCTTTGAACTTCCTTACGCTTGAACTGGGTTGATGTTATTCCTTTGGATTTCCTTTTTGAATTCTCCAATTTGTGCCGAGAAATTGTCTAAGCATGGAGATTTGTTTGGAACACTCTTCTGATTGGAAGTTTGTTTTTAATTCTTTAGGAGATGAAATCCCTCAAGAAGTTTCCCTGATTGCTTCAAAAAGTCTGGGATTGTAGATGAAATCCTTCCAAGATGTCTGGATATCTATTCAAGTTTCTTGAATTTGGAGAAGAATTCCCCTGTGCTTTTGCCATGATAGAGGAAATTGGAATTTTCTCTGTGAAGTATTTCTCATACTTAGCCAAATTTTGGCTATTCAAGTTCTTTTTGGACCACCTTCATGTGGACCATTCAACATTTAGCCAAGGTTTTGGCTATCTCCATGCTCGAACAAACTTTGACTGTGCATTTTCCTTTATTTCTGAATTTGGCTTGTGCTATGTAAGACAAATTCCATCCTTGGACAAAGATTTTATTCACTTCCTCTTTATTTTCCTCTTCATCCTTCCTATTTTCCATTTAACACTTAGTGAATTCTTCTCCCCAAGGTATCAACACTTAGTTAATTCTCTGAGTTTTAGCCAATTTTCTCATCCTCTCCTTGGGCGGACTTCACATGAGCTTGGATGTTTTCTCTCTCGGCCTAAGTCGGACTTCTAGCCACTTTGGACAAACATCTCTGGGGAAACGTCAAACTTTCTCTAGTGCTTACCATCTTTTCTCTTACACTGGAGCAAACTTTCTCAACACTTTTACATTTCTTTTCTTAATCTAGGTCAGACTTTGCATTATGTTTTACATTGTACTTGGCGGATCTTACGGATGTTCAGACATACCTTCTCCAAGCAAAGTCGGACTTTGTAAAGGTTTGGACATGATGTGCTTGGGAAAAGTAAGACTTTCTTGTGTCGTCCACCCATTGAGCAAGGTCAGACTTCACTGGTGCCTTTCCAAATTTTTGAATTTTTCTCTTTACTTAGCCAATTTTTGAGTTTCCTTGGTGGGGTGAACTTCATCAAGCTTGGGAAAAGTGCATGGCTGACTTTGAGAACTTCTTTCCATTTATCTTCCCAAGGTAAGGCTGACTTAGAGATTTCTTGCCAAGACATAGGTCAGGCTTTCCACTAAGCTTTCAATTTTGGACCCATTGCTATTTCAATTTTCTCTTCATTTTTCTTGGCTAAGAGTGTATTTTCCAATCTTATCCCCAATTTCGTCTAGCCATGTCAAAACTTAAGCTATTCTGTCGACAATTGCTATGCGAGATCCTTATTTTTCTTTGCTATGGCGAACTTTTAATTGCACTGAGCCTATTTTCTTCTGTTAAAGTCCAATTTTCTCTTGCTCAGTTGAACTTTTTTGGGAAAAATCCTTGTCTAGATGTCCTGATTAGGCGAACTTCCTTGATGCTCAACAAATTCTTATTCCTTCTGGCCAAGGGCGATCCTTCCTTTCTCCCTGCCTTGTGCATTTTTCTTTGGCCAAAATTGTCAAGTTTTTCCCTCTAGACATCCAAGGCTTTAGGCGAAATTCAAATTTCCCTTTACCTTTGTGCTAGGCACACTTCATTTCATTCTTCGCCATAGCCTACTTTCTCTAGCACTTGTCCTTTCAAACTTAGCACTTAGCCTCTCGAAAACGTCATGATTCCTAGCCAAAATCTCCATTTTTTCATCCTTTGACTTCTATACTTAGGTGAATTTTTGAATTTGTCTTGGCTAGGCACCAAACACTTAGAAAAAATCACAATTTTACCCATTCATAGACCATGGTGGACTTTCAAATCACTTGGACAAGGTGAAGGCAGACTTTCCATAGTCCTAGACATCATCTTTCTTGAACATGGCAGACTTTTCAAGCCCTTAGCATTTTCCTTAATACTTTGTCCCGTGGAAATGTCATAATATTTGCCCAAAATTTTGATTTTCCACCTTTTTAGGCTCTTATACATAGGAAAAATTTAAAAATTCTCATTGCTAGGCACCAAGACTTAGTGAAATTTTTTATTTTTTTCGTTCTCATGTGCCTAGGCAGACTTTCCAACCTCTTGGCATGTGCATGGCGGACTTTGGATGGTCTTTGCATCATCTCCCTAAGTGCACGACAGACTTTGAGGTGGGCTAGGATATTGAGGGCGGACATTGTGAGCTTTTGGCACTTCCTTCTTGAGTGGATGGTAGACTTCACCACTTTTTGGAACCTTCCCCTTGATGCTAAGGTAGACTTCATAACTCTTTGGCATGTGCATCTTGAGTGGATGGCGGACATTCTATGTTCTTTTTCATTTTTCCTCAATGTTGGGAAGACTTCACCAGCTTCTAGACATCTTCCCCTTACTACTGGGCAGACTTCATGAACTTCCAGAGATTCATACCTTCTTCCTCTTGAAATTTTCTTTCTTGAAAATGGTGAATTTTCCAAACTTAACCAGATTTTTCACAAATTTTATCCTTTTCGAGTTGATTTTCCATGATTTTCACCTTCAGATCTAACTCGTTTAACTGATTTTTCATGTTTTTGACTAATTTTCCATGCTTTTTACCTTGTTTTTCCTAAAAATTTCAATGATTTTTTAAATTTTCTCTTTGATTTTCTTAGTGATTTTTCAATTTTTTTGACCTTCTGAGTGCATTTTTTGGAATTCGAGACCTTTCCAAATATAGAAACTTTCCAAAAATAGAAACTTTCTAAAAATAGAAAAAGAAAAACCCTAAAAAAATAGGGAACCTTGTTTGGTCCAAAAATGCCAAAAATAAAAAAGCGAAAAAGCAAGATTTCCTAAAAAGTAGGAAGTCTCAGAATTGGCCAAATTCACAGGTGATCTTCATTTCCTGGGCCTTCTGAGCACTTCCATGACATCTATGCACTGATTCAAGCATGGATTACTGACTTGGCTTGGGTAACTCTCACCAAACTGACTTGAAACTCTTATTGAAGGTGATCTCACAAAATTGTTGCAAGGAGACAAAACCCTAAAAACTAGAAAAAAATTGGGGGTCCCCATTGGCGATGGGGCGATGTTTGAAAAGGTCACAACATTTGGCGACTCCACGTGGGGAATGTTCCTGAACATTCCAAAGATAATATCTACTTTAAACCTGAAATCTTGAATTAATTCTAACTTATCCCTTGACCAAGAAGAGTACTCAAAAGGGAAGAGAAGCCCTAAACCATATGAAGATATCTTATCCTTCAGTTGTAAGTGTGTGCACATGGGTTTATTCCCTTCTCTTAAGACCAACATGACTTTTTGGTTCCATGATGGATTTCTAGTTTATTTTTGGTCTTAGCTCCAAAAGCATCCTTGGATAGAGCCTCGCTGCAAGCGAGAATCCATAGCCTCGGTGAGGTTATCTGCTATAATCTCATGGAGATTGCTCTACTTTCAGCAATTTATTTCTTTTTTTTTAATTCTTTGGTACACTTGTAGAGATCTCCACACACCCAAAAGCAAAGTGTTTTGATTTTTCATTCTTTTCTTTTGATTCATTTTGGATATTCTTTTCTTTTCATATATTTCCACACTTTGGCCTATAAGAAATGAAGCTCACCTGGGCTTGAGCATTATAGTGGTGTTGAAGTAACACTTTTTATTACTTCCTAGCCAACAACTTCACCTAGGAGACCATAATGACTCAGAGATCTTTTTTAAGTGTGTAAAATGTAATAATTGCAAGACTCAATATCAAGACACAATAGATGACTTCCTTTCCAGTCAAGTACTACCCTCAACCTTAAGATACTTTAGAGACAATTAATCCAGGGTTCATAGATTTTCCATAAATGTTTACCAAAGGAATATTCACAACCTTCCTTAGCGAGGTCAAGCCAAAATGTGTGCGTGTAAGTAACATCACCCTTCTTGCAGAATGGGACACCCTCCTTATTCAAAAATAGAGCAAAGCAAAGAAAAAGGAAAGCAAACTAACCTAAGAAAACAACTAATCTAAGAAAACAAAAACAACTACTCTAAGGAAAGTGAAAAAAGCAACTAATCTAAGGAAAGCAAAAAAAAGCCCAAAAGCAACTACTCTAACTATATATAAACAAGCTCCATCAAGGAACTCAAGGCCGGAAATAATGTTTTAGAAACTTCCCATTGACGAGCAATGGGATTTTTTCCCCTGTCAAGGTCTTTAACCTAAATGCATTCTCTCCCAATATCTCAACAATTTGGTATGGTCCTTTCCATAAGTTGTCAAACTTATCGTGATTGCCTCTCCATTCGTCTGCTTTATCCCAATATAGGACCAAGTCAGATATTCTAAAGGACTTCGTTGTTGTGCATTTATCAAACCATCGTTTGACAATCCCTTGGTGTTTAGCAAATTTTTTGAGAGCTTGATCTCTCTGTTCTTCCAATAGTAATAATTGTGAAAGACAAATCTGAACTCTATCATCTGGGTCTAAGCTTTCATGCATGAACCTGAGTGTCAGAATCCTCAGTTGCATGGGAAAGACAGGGTCTTTCCCATAGACTAAGTGATATGGGGAGGTTTCTAATTTCCTCTCTGCTCTTGTCCTGTCTACCCATAGAGCAAACCTGGGTTGAGAATGCCAATCTCTCAGATTCTGATCCAAGAATTTCTTGATGACACTAAGCAAATTCTTGTTCGTGGACTCTACCAGTCCATTACCCTGAGGGTAATAATTCAAAGAAAACTTCAATGTGATCCTGTAATCAAATGCCCAATTTGAAAACTTCAATGAAGTGAATGCAGAACCATTGTCACAAACAAGGGCCTTAGGGAAACTGAATCTGGTGATGATATGTTCCTCTAAAAACTAGATTACTGCATCTTTCATATAATTCTTTAGTGCTCGTGCCTCAGACCATCTAGTGCAATAATCTATTGTTGTTAAAATATATCAGTGTTGTGCTGAAGATGGCAGGTTTATCCTGCTGATAAAATCAAGCCCCCACATCGCAAATGGTTTCACTTCTATGATTGGCGATAATGGCATAGCAGGATTCCTTTCATAGGTTGCAGTAATTTGGTAGGTGTGATAGGTTTTTACATGCTCATATGCATCCTTGAAAACAAAGGGCCAATCGTACCCTACTCTTAAGATTTGATAAGTTGTGGCCTGACTTCCTCCATGTCTTGTCCTGAACTTAGAATGGAAATGTTCCATGATTGTCTTAGCTTCATTGTTTCCCACATATCTCAAGTAAATCCCTTCATGATTCCTTCTATGGAGAATTGAGCATTGGAGCATATATCGTTGACATTTGAGCCTGAAGTATCACTTTTGTGCAGGGTTCATTTGTGCAGGATACTTGTGGTTGATCAAGTATGTGACGATATCCTAGTACCACTCTTCTGGAGGAGTGTTTGTTAATACATATGTCTACTGCACTAAGCGACGCTCTTCAATGGCCATTGTCTGAGCTAGAGCTTTTCCACAGACCAACTTCATCGGTTGTAACTCAATATCACACTCTTGGATAGTGGCGATCCACTTGCCCCTTCTCTCCCCTAGCTCCTGCATTAAGAGTGTCTTAACAGCCACATCAGGAATGATGGCGAAGACCTTACTCCTCAAGATATAATGCTTGAATTTTTTGATGGCCTTTACTAGTGCATAGGCCTGCTTTTCAATACTTTGATATCTTAATTCAACATCTTTGAGAGGTGAGCTCATGAAAGCTATGGGATGCTCATCCTTCTCTTTTGTTCTCTGGGTTAACATTGCCGCATAAGAATTTTTTGATGCAAAGGAGTACAAGTAGAAAGGCTTCGTATAATCTGGGCTAACCAAGACATGAGCATCAACGATAGCCTACTTGATTTCTTCAAATGCTTTCTTTGTTGGTATGGTCCACTCCATCTTTGCAACCTTTTTTAACATCTCATTTAAAGGTTTTACTATTTCAACAAAACAGATGATAAATTTTCTAACAAAATTGATCTTCCCAAAGAAAAATATCAGTTCCTTTTGGCTAGTAGGCAAATAAATCCTTGATATTGCCTCTATGCATTAAGGATCAATCAATACTCCTCTCTCAGTGATTAGGTGACCTAGCAGTTTGACTTCGGTAACCTCGAAGATGCATTTCTTTGGATTTAAGGAAATCCCATACCTTTGGCATCTCTGAAATACCTTCCTTAGGTCCTCCTTATGGTCCTCTCTCTTCTTCAAAAATACTGTCAGATCATCCATATAGATGATTATACACTTTCGAATTAGATCTTGGAAGGGAATGTCCACGGCCCCTGCATTAATTAGCCCAAAGGGCATTCTTTTGTAGGCAAAGGTTCCCCATTTCATTGTGAACATCATTTTCAATATGTCTTCATATTCCACTAGGACTTGGTTGTATCCGGAATATCCGTCCAAAAAGGACATCATTCGTGAACCATTGACAATCTATAACACTTCATCCAGCGATGGTAGTGGATAATTATCTTTTTCAGAGGCTCTATTTAAATTTTGAAAATCCACGCATAGCCTAATTTCTCCATTTTTCTTCCACACTGGGATGAGATTGGCAACCCACGTTGAGTGGTGCACTGGGAAAATGATTCCTGCTGTCAATAATTTCTTGACCTCCTAATGGATGAGTGGTTCCAGCAATGGGTTAACTAGTCTCTGGCATTGTCTGAAAGGTTTACTTCCTGGCTTGAGTGGAATTGTATGCATGATAATACAAGTATCATAGGTCCTCAAATCTTCATAGCTCCATGCTATGATGTTAGGGAACTATCTCAAGCTATGAATAATTCCCATCTTCTCTTTAGGTGTGTAAGTCTTTCCTATGCATACATTTTTAGCCTCATGCTCTGATCCCAGGTTCACTTTCTTGTACTAATCACCTTCAATCCTTTGGCTTTTCATTTGATTAATCTGATCTTGATCGAATATTCTCTCCAATTGTATCATCCCTCTCGGAATGATATTTTTCTTGAAGTTTAGGATGCCATCATCATCAAATTCAGCTTCCTTTTGAGTTTCTTCCTCATCAATAACTTGTGCTACAAAAACATCTGAATTTGTTAAAAATTCACAAATGTGGTCATCGTCTTCAAAGACTTGAAAGTTCATAACATTATCTGGAATAGATGGTAGGGATGATAGCTCCACTGTGAACTGACTTATGCTGTCCATGGCTAGTGGCTCCAGTGAGCTGCCTGCTTGTGCCAAAGAATTTGCTACTTGATTATTTGATCGGTTCATGGATTGAATATTGAAAGCATCAAAGCTCTCAACAATATCCCACACTCTATTATTGTAACAAGTCAATCTTTTATTATGGAATACATATTGTTTCTTTACCTGCTTCACGACTATTTCTGAGTCCCCAAGAGCATGCAATACTCTTGCTCCTTTCGTGAGTGCTAGCAGTAACCCATGAATCAGAGATTCATATTTTGCTACATTGTTCATGCATGGAAATTCTAATCTATGAGCAACAAAATATACCTCTCCTTTCAGACTGATTAACTCGAAACTAGCTCCAACTCCTTTCTTCAATTGGTATCCATCAAACTTTAAGATCCAAACTTGTTCTTGTTGTGAAGACTAAGGAGTTTGTGGGTTTCCTTCTCGATGTTCTTTATCAGGTTCTATTTCATGTATTCTCACTGAGGAAAAGCCATCGATGTGATTCACCTCTACATAGTCTGAAAAGCCTAATGTTTGTGGGATACTTCTTTGCACTTATTTAATGGCCCTATGGCACATTTTTCAAATGAATTTTGAATGAGTCGTGTTGTGTACTCGACACCAATTTGGTAACAACAAATCTTGAATATGAATATCTTCGTGCAATTTCATCTTCATTTGGACACTCCTCCAAACAATGTTTCTGAAACTTTCAAACATTCTTGTATCACTGTCTTCGGAGCTCTCCCCCTTTTCAGTCAACACACTCATGGAATCAACCATCTGATTACTTCCCTGGATTGATTCATGCAACATGAGAACTTCATTTGTTTTAGGCCTGTAAGTGCCTAAATCTGTCTCTAGAAACAATATCTCGTTGTTCTCCCCATACTCAGTAATAATTAACTTGAACCTTGGTGTGCTATCAATCTGTATTTGGTTTGGGACTCCTTTCCATGGAAACCACATATGGGAAAAGTCTGTAGCAATATACCCGTTGAGTCTTCTTGCCCAGTCTCTACTCAAGAGCATGTCATACCCATCAGGGATATCCACCACTGAAATGTCTATGCAACTCTGTATCCTTGGGTCTGCCGCTAGCTACATGTAGATATTGTTTAAGTCTCCCATAATTGGGACTTCCATTTTATCTAACTGTGTTACTTTTTTGTTGGTTCTTGCAGATACAAGTCCCAATCTGTGGCAAATCGCGAGTGGCATCACATTGCTTGAAGCACTAGAATCCACTAGACAATTGTGTAGCATTTTACCAAATATCCTTAGTAACAATAAGAATGGGGCAGGTTCATCCTTTCCCTGGTAGAAGACTATTGGATGTTTGTCCTACCTATTGGTATCTTGGTTCTTCTCTTTCTGATTTGTAGGCACAATGTCCTGTCTTGGCGGGCTATGGAGTTGCTCATTTGCTAGGACTTCTTCTAGTGACATATCCTTTTGATTAGAACTCCCAGATGATGCCTGAGTTATCTCTACAACACCAGAAGGTTGGTGCAGAGCATCAAATATATTGCCTGTCACTTCTGATTCGACAATTTTAGTGTTTGCTAGAGCATTGGGTACTCCTCGGTTTGGTACATTTTGTGGAACACTTCTTGGAACAACTGCTTCAGTCAAACTGCCCAAATCTGTTTCCCAGAAATCAAGAATTCTCATTAGCTCAATCAGAGGTAATTTGACTTTCATCCTTTTAAATTCTTCTAGTACACACGAACTTAACCTATTTAGCTCTTCTTAGGGATGGTCTTTTGGCTGAGCCTGAATCTGTCCCACTTGAGGGTTCACTTGTCTTGCTTTTCCCATCTAGGAGATGACAACTCATCTCGTTTATTCTGTTCATGGAGCAATGACTTGTCTCACTCCACTTTCCTGAGTATTTTGTTGATGGTATTCTGACGAATCTCTAGGAAGAGATGGCACATTTGTAGCATTCAGATTTAGCAGGGTCTGGAAATTGCTCGGTGGTACAGATGTAGTCAAAGGCTCACTTTGATGATTATTCCTCTAGTATATCCTAAAGGGATTTCCAGCCGCCTGTTGAAGCACTTCTCTGGTTCCTTCTACTAGAACACTATTGTATAGTGGAGGGAAATTGTAACCATTAACCGTAGATGGCTGACTAGATGGGTCTTGAATCCCTGGTTCATCTTGGTATCTTGATGCCTCCACTAGGCCATTTGCAGATGCAGGAGGAAACCTTTGATCATGCTGGTACCATGGATGTTCCTAGGGAGGTAATCAAACAATTTCAATGACAAGGGCTTGATCATACCTCAGTGCAGGAACTAATTCATATCTGATTATTGGAGGATCTTCCACTTCTAAGTTCCTTCTTTCACTTCTGAAAATATCGACGGCTACTTGGAACTCCTGACAATGTAACTTAGAATGTTGGTCTGTGTTATGTAGTCTCCACCATAGTGATAGTGCTACCTCAGCTAGGAACACCTTGTTCGCAGGACGATTGCCAGCTGGTGGATTATCCAAGGGTGATGGTACAATACCATTGTTAGGTCCGGTGTTCTAGGTCTTCTTTTGGAAGCCTGAGTTATTATTCTAGGGACCTTGATTATTCCCTTGGTAATTTTGATTGTCCCATTGATACCCAGAATGACCTTGACCTTGGTAATTCCCTTGGGTTGCTTGATAGCTCTTCTGAAAACTTTGAATTTTGCTATTTTTTCCCTTCAAATAGGTGAATTTAGTCGATAGCCCTTTGACTTGGTCAATCAAGTCTTTCATTTCATCCCTCTCTTCTTGAGTGCGCATTGAAGTTGGCAAGTTTTGAAAATATATGGGCTAAGCTGGCGGTACTTGGGACATAGGCACTCTTGGATGAAGGACCATTTGATTGCCCATTGGAGGGACTGGGTTCATCATAGGCATTTGATGAGCCAACGCCCTATTAATATCTTGGATTTGATTATGGGAGGTTGTGTTTCCCAAGTAATTGAGTGGACCAGGAGCCATACCTACCCCTAGACCAAATCTAGTTGTAATTGTCGCACCATATGCTCACTTCAGATCCACTGGGAGTGGATTGGTCGATTTTACAAACATGGTGGTAAGACGATCCAAAGCTTCATAATATATGGGCAGTGTCACTGCATTGTCTAACAAGGATCTCTCAGCCTTGTATAAGCTTTACGGAATCTATTATTGAATGTACTAATAGGCTCATGTTCTTGTCTCTTGACTTCCACAAATTGCTTATATAAATCAGATGGGGAAATAGGTGTCCTAAATTTCTCCAAGAAAGTAGTCTTCATCTATTGCCAAGTGTGGATGGAGTTTGCAGGAAAATGTATATACCAATACAAAGCCTCCTCATCGAATGTGTAGGGGAATAGCCTACAGGAAACATCTTCTTCTTGGATATCTCTATTTTGGAGAAGATCCTCAAAAAGCTTGATATGTTCGCCTGCAGTGTGGTTCAGGTCACCACTATGAAACTTGGAACAAAAATGTTCCAGATTCTTCGATAAATCATGGTAAACACCAAACATCATGGGTGATGCATTAGCTGGATGCCACGCCATTGGAGCATTTGGGTGTTTTGCTTGGACTGGTTGAACTGATGGAACTGGTTGCACAGGCTGTGTAGCCACTAGAATTGGTTGACAGTTTGGAAAGAGACCAAAAGGAACTCCCTCGCTTGGTGCTTCTTCACTAGACCTAACTGCGCTAGATGCTCCCTCCTGTGATGCTTCATATTTATTCCTCTACCTATTCTTGTAAGGTGATAGCTCTATAAATTCTTTAAAAGAATTTGGAGTGGATCTTCTAATCCTCCAAAGTTTATCTACTGAGAAAGAGCTGATTCAATCCAGCATGCTCTTCAATCTTCACAAGGTGGTGTAGGAGCTTGTGGTGCAGGAGCCACTTGATTCACTTGTTGGTTCACCTGTCAGTTTTGATTTTGTTGAAGAGCCTCAAATCTTTCAACAAGGAGTTTTTTTTGAATATTGAATTCAATTAATCATGCTCTTTCTTCTTCTTCCTCGAGAATATAGTGCATCTGAAACCAATCAGGAGCACTTCTTCTCACTTGCCACGCGAGGCTGAATAGTTCAATGATGATATCCTCTTGTTCGTCATGAAAACCCAGGTTAGGCTGCAACACTGGCTGAGGATCTTGATTAGGATGAGGAATGTTGGATGGGAGCCCCATTCTTCATCTTACTATCGATACTTGGATTTGAGGATGAGCCTATAGCAAATGATCGTTCTATCTCATCAAAGGTTTGCTTTAGATGATCGATCCTCTGTCTTATCAAGTCTCTCTAGATTACTTCCTCAAATCTCTTTCCCTTTTCCTCTTCTCTATCAAGGACATGGCTTCTCTATCCAAATTGAGCATGATTGGTCTATGTCTTCCAAGCTAGTGTGTACAACTGATCAATGATATCTGTTGGTGGTTGATCTTGTTCTTCAACAGGTACATGAAAAGGAAACTCATGGGGTAGTACCATTTTGCATCATGCATACTGCCTCAATTCGTAAGTGATCCCTTTTGATGTAATGGCCCTCCCTCTAGCACCAATTCTATGTTGGTGTACGTTTTATCATCCACTGAAGACACAAAATAAAATTTCCAAAGACACTCTATCCTCTCTTGAAAAACCACTGCGTATGCTAAGATTGCGAGATCATATGGCGATTCCAAGGTTTCTTTTGTCGGGTCTCAACGTGTGGATAAGCTCAATCGCCATTGTAATATGCTGGTAATGAACAAGGGGACTCACGTTAAGAAAATCTTCACAAGTGTGGGACTTAGGCGAATTTATCATTAAAGGCTCTCAATCAAGACTTTCAATTGTGGATCTAAAAAGAAATGGCAAAAGGATAAGGGTTTAGAGAATCTATTCTATGTCTAAGAATTTAAGAGACAATAAGGATTCGGTGAAGTGGATAAACCACACTTTGTTTTTCCTCCTACTGGACAACATATGCAAAATGGGTGCAATCTTCAAGGGTTGTGATAATAATTTTCAAACCTTGAATGAGGCTGAAGTTAAGCTTCCACAATTAAGAGCTCAGGCCAACTTTACACATCAAATGCAAATCATCCATTCGAAGAAAGTATGAGCTATACTTCACCATTGAATCAATACGATCAATCTCTCATTCACTTAACCAACTTTTCAAAACAAATTCTATTTAATCTAATTCTAACTTTTATCTATGGTGGAAGAAGATATGAAACCTCGCCTACTATTTTATAATAAAATTTTTTCAAATCAAATCATGCATAAGAGCTTTTATTATTCGAAATAGTCTCAATGCAACAATCTCATACTCTGTCTCCACACTTTTACAAATAAGGGGTGAGCTCAATTTATAGGCTCCACAATTATAATTCAATGGCCAAGATTGATTTCAAATCAATGGCTAAGATTACAAAATAAAACCCTAATTAGGGTTTGTCACTTTTGACCAATGAGAAAATTACATTCGAGGACACGTCCTTTTTGCTAAATATAAATCAACAATAAAATAGAAAGTTGTTGCATGTTGATTCAAAAAAATTTGACTGGTTGGAAGATGACGAGGCACCACCTCAACATGCTAGATGTCCTCCTTGGTTGGTTCTTTTTTCTTCCACGTGCTTGCCTTAGAATATTTTCCCTATCGATGACTCTATCCGTTGTGCTTGTTCCTTCCTAGCTTTAATCTTGGATCCCTTTTGAGACTTTGATTTCTTCTTCTTACCTGTACTAGAATCTTTGAGGTCTGGAAGTCTCCCTTTCGAGCAACTTTCTAGACTTGAAGTTGGTTGATTTGAACTTCCTCCTGCTTGAACTGGGTTGATGTTATTCCTTTGGATTTCCCCTTTGAATTCTCCAATTTGTGCCGAGAAATTGTCTAAGTATGGAGATCTATTTGGAACACTCTTCTGATTGGAATTTTGTTTCTAATTCTTTAGGAGATGAAATCCCTCAAGAAGTTGCCATGATTGCTTCAACAATTCTAGGATTGTAGATGAAATCCTTCCAAGATGTCTGGATATCTGTTCAAGTGTCTTGAATTTGGAGAAGAATACCCCTATGTTTTCGCCATGATAGAGGAAATTGGAATTTTCTCTGTGAAGTATTTCCCATACTTAGCCAAATTTTGGCTATTCAAGTTCATTTTAGACTACCTTCATGTGGACCATTCAACATTTAGCCAAGGTTTTGGCTATCTCCATGCTCAAACGAACTTTTCCTGTGCATTTTCCTTCAATTTTGAATTTGGCTTGTGCTATGTAAGACAAATTCCATCCTTGGACAAAGATTTTATTCACTTCCTCTTTATTTTCTTCTTCATCCTTCCTATTTTCCGTCCAACACTTGGTCAATTTTTTGAGTTTTAGCAAATTTTCTCATCCTCTCCTTGGGCAGACTTCACATGAGCTTGGATGTTTTCTCTCTCGGCCTAAGTCAGACTTCTAGCCACTTTGGAAAAACATCTCTAGGGAAAATTTGAACTTTCTCTAGTGCTTACCATATTTTCTCTTACACTAGAGCGAACTTTCTCAACACTTTCACATTTCTTTTCTTGGTCTAGGTCTGAATTTGCATCATGTTTGCCATTGTACTTGGCGGATCTTATGGATGTTCAAACATACCTTCGCCAAGAAAAGTCATACTTTGTAAAGGTTTGGACATGATGTGCTTGGGAAAAGTCAGACTTTCTTGTGCCATCCACCCATTGAGCAAGGTTGGACTTCATTGGTGCCTTTCCAAATTTTTGAATTTTTCTCTTTAGTTAGCCACTTTTTGAGTTTCCTTGGCTGGACAAACTTCATCAAGCCTGGGAAAACTACATGGTGGACTTTTAGAACTTCTTTCCATTTATCTTCCCAAGGTAAGGCTAATTTATAGATTTCTTGCCAAGAGATAGGTTGGGATTTCCACTAAGCTTGCCATTTTTCATCTCCCTTCTAGGCACTTCATGCCTTAGAATATTTTCCACCATGATTGAGGGCGGATTTTGGACTATCTTGGACACTTCTCTAGGTCGACTTTGCACTTGTCTTGGACATCCATCCTTGGGAAGACTTTGCTTCATGCTGGACATCTTCACCTTGGGCAGACTTGAAGCTTGCCTTTCCATCCATTATTTTGTCCAAGGCATTTCATATTTCTGAGTATTGGAAATAAATTATTAAAATATTAAAATATTTTAATTTATTCCAACCCGTTCATTTTGGACCCATGGCTATTTCAATTTTCTCTTAATTTTTCTTGCCTAATTTTCCAATCTTATCCTCAATTTTGTCTAGCCAAGTCAAGACTTAAGCCATTCTAGTGACAATTGCTATGCTAGATCCTTATTTTTCTTTGCCATGGTGAACTTTTAATTGCACTAAGCCTATTTTCTTCTGCCAAAGTTCAATTTTCTCTTGCTCAGTCAAACTTTTCTAGGAAAAATTCTTGTTTGGATGTCCTCATCAGGTGAACTTACTTGATGCTCAACAAATTCTTATTCCTTCTGGCCAAGGGCGATCCTTCCTTTCTCCCTGCCTTTTACATTTTTCTTTGGCCAAAATTGTCAATTTTTTCCCTCTGGACATGCAAGACTTTAGGTGAAATTCAAATTTCCCTTTACCTTTGTGCTAGGCACATTTCATTTTATTCTTTGCCATAGCCTACTTTCTCTAGCACTAGTTTTTTCAAACTTAGCACTTAGCCTCTTGAAAACATCATGATTCTTGCCAAAATATCATTTTTTCATCCTTTGACTTCTATACTTAGGAAAAATTTTGAATTTGTCTCGGCTAGGCACCAAACACTTAGAAAAAATCACAATTTTCCCCCTTCATAGACCATGGCGGACTTTCAAATCACTTGGACAAGGTGAAGGCAAACTTTCCATAGTCCTAGACATAATCTTTCTTGAACATGGCAGATTTTTAAAGCCTTTAGCATTTGCCTTAATACTTTGTCCCTTGAAAATGTCATAATATTTGGCCAAAATTTTGATTTTCCACCTTTTTAGGCTCTTATACTTAGGAAAAATTTTGAAATTCTCATTGCTAGGCACCAAGACTTAGTGAAATTTTTTATTTTTTTTCCTTCTCATGTGCCTAGGCAGACTTTCCAACCTCTTGGCATGTGCATGGTGGACTTTGGATGCTCTTTGCATCATCTCCCTAAGTGCATGGTAGACTTTAAAGGGGGCTAGGATATTGAGGGCAGACTTTGTGAGCTCTTGGCACTTCCTTCTTGAGTGGATGGCAGACTCCACAACTTTTTGGCACCTTCCCCTTGATGCTAAGGCAGACTTCATTACCCTTTGGCATGTGCATCTTGAGTGGATGGCAGACTTTCTATGTTCTTTACCATTTTTCCTTAGTGCTGGGTGGACTTCACCAGCTTCCAGACATCTTCCCCTTACTACTGGGTAGACTTCATGAACTTCCAGACATTCATACCTTCTTCCTCTTGACATTTTCTTTCTTGAAAATGGTGAATTTTCCAGACTTAACAAGATTTTTCACAAATTTCATCCTTTTCAAGTTGATTTTCCATGATTTCGACCTTCAGATCTGACTCTTTTTGACTGATTTTTCTATAATCTAGTGTGATTTTTCATGTTTTTGACTGATTTTGTATGCTTTTTACCTTGTTTTTCCAAACAATTTCAATGATTTTTTCAATTTTCTCTTTGATTTTCTGAGTGATTTTTCAATTTTTTGAACTTCTAAGTGCATTTTTGGAATTCAAGACCTTTCCAAATATAGAAACTTTCCAAAAAAGAAACTTTCTAAAAATGTAAAAAGAAAAACCCTAAAAAAATAGGGAACCCTGTTTGGTGAAAAAATGCCAAAAATGAAAAAGTGAAAAAGCAAGATTTCCTAAAAAGTAGGAAGTCTCAGAATTGGCCGAATTCACAGGCAATCTTCAATTCCTAGGCCTTCTGAGTGCTTCCATGATATCTACCCAGTGATTCAATCATGGATTACTGACTTGGCCTGAGTAACTCTCGGTAAACTAACTTGAAACTCTTATTGAAGGTGATCTCACGAAACTGTTGCAAGGAGACAAAACCCTAAAAACTAGCAGACAACTGGGGGTCCCCATTGGCGATGGGGCGATGTGTGAAAAGGTCACAATAGTCCCCTAGTCATACTTATATTTTCTTTTGTTGTTGAGACACCCTCGATTTGCTGAGACCTCTTGTAGACTTCCTTTTCCTTCAGCAAACTGTTCATTCGGCAAGACACCCAGTGAGACCCTTCATTATTAGTGAGACATTGGCGTATCAGCCAGACCTCCCGCCAGGCTCCTTAACTCTTGGCGATGAGCTACTTTCTCTTCAGTCAGGGAGACATTATTCCTTTGCCAATAGATCATGGAAAAATTTATTTTCTCTTGGCGAGCTTCCTTCGTGTCATTGAGACTCTATATCAAAGTTTCCCTGCTTCGCTAAAAGTTCATTTGAGTTCGAGAAGAGCTTGCTTGATTAGCAAGACATCCTGCTAACACCACGCCCATCCTTTGTCACTGAGATGTTCCTAAGTCACCGAGACCTCACCATGACCTCAAAATACTACATCGAAGACATCCCCTCGGGTCGGCAGGACATCCACTAGTCACTGAGACCCTATGCCGAATGGTAAATCCTTCGACGAGTTCCTTTCTTTTTGTCAGCAAGACACTACTATTTTGGTAAGACCTCTTGTTGGTCCTTAAATATTTGGGCAAGCCTATCTTATTATTGGTAAGACCCCATCTTTTTCGGAAGACATCTCAGTGAAGAAGCTTTATGCATAGAATGCCCTAGTGAAACACTGTCGACATAACCCTTGCCGGTCACCGAGACATCATGATGACTTGACTTTCCTTGGGCGAGACCCTTGAACTTCGGTGAGACATTCTTGATCGTTGGGAAATTTTGGTGAAACTATCCTACTTTGCCAATGTCACTTTATTCATTGAGACTCTGATGGATCAGCAAGACTTATGCTGACATTACCTCATGTTGGTGAGACATCTTTGGTGAGACCTCTTTCTTTCGCCGAGACTTCATGGCGACTTCATTTACCTTTGCTGAGAGCCTTCACTTGTCGAGACATCACCCCGATGGTGAGACATTACACCAAGGGAAAATATGTTGGGGAGACCTCCTTTCTTCAGTGAGACATTACACTGAGGGCACCAACCTTTGTTAAGAGCCTTTCCTTCTTGTCACCAAAACATCTTGGGTCATCGAGACATCATGTAGAATTCAATCCTTACGCTGACAACCTTTAGAGTTGGGGAGACCTTGTGACTTTGACAAGACCCTTTGGCAAAGCTCGCTTGTGTTGTTGATGCCGCCTGACTTCTATGAGACCTCCTACCGAAACCTACACACATATGCCGAAGGGATCCTATTTTGCGTTGTCGACGAGACCCAATGCATTCGTTGATACTTCTCTCTGAAGGAAAGAACTTATGCTGAACTAAATATCCTTTTGTCACCAGGATGATGATCGATGTCTTGCTGATAGGGACCTATAGGTGAATCCCACTCACCATGACATTCTTGGGGTCTTGGCAACTTTCTCCTTGGAATATTTTCATGTCGAACCTGAACAAGGCAGGCTTCTTCACTGAGTTCCATATGACCTAGCATCAGATTCATGATTTTTTCCCTTGTACAAATGTTCTGTTTGGCCCTCTCAAACCTCGGTCACATGATATTCTACTTGATTGAGCCTGAGGGTGAAAATTAGGCAACATTTTTGGTGACCTGTGCTAGATGATTTCTTGCTAAACATGAAGACTAGTAGCATAGGCCTATCCATTGGGCATGGAGTCATTGGGAAAATTCAGGAATAGACTTCGAACAAATTTTTACATTGTAACCTGAGACACAGATCACCTAGAAACTTATTGAAAACAAGAAAAATTGTAGAAGGGAAACTATTTAACTGTGTTGAAACAACACTTAGGGAATATAAACTGCATCAAAACCTACCCTACACTAACCAGTAAGAAATTGGTCAAACAAACCCATTGATAATTTGGGTAAAATAACTGCCTTTTCTAAAAAAATTACAATATTTGCTACGCTGGAGAACAAATAAAAATAAATGAAGCATGCATGACAATTCAATGGATAGCTACAAGATCTCTTGCAAAATATATTCAAGCTTACTAACCATTTCATATGGAATGTAAACATTCTCATTTCGAGGTGGAAAGGTAACTTGAGTGTGCTCCTCCTCAGCAGTACCCTCATGCTTGGGTGCAAGCAAAATATCAATATTATTGCTGGTCTCCATTTTGGCTAGATGCCTGATTAGGCATCCTTGTGAAAGAATAGATTCCAAGCCAATCCTATTGGGTCTACTTTGATTAGTTGTTTCCATAGTCATAACCCCATGATGATTGGAATGAGCTACCTTGTGTGATTCAAATTAAACTATGGCAGCTCCTTCCACTTGGTTATGCTGCTCACACTCTCTGGATTTAGCTAATGATGACTTTGCATCAAGCTTTAAGAAAAAATCTTCCATTATGCTTGAAAACATATCCTCTTCAATTTCATGATCAACTTCCTCATGCATGACCTGTCCTACATCAATCTCATAACTTTCAGCTTGGAGGATAGAATCAGGTTGAAGCTCAAGTTTTTCTTCCTGAATTAAGGCCCCATTGTCTTGTTGATCATCATCTATCAACAACTGCCCAAACTGCTTGATGTCTTCTAGCTATTTTGAAACTGCAACCTCACAAATGCCTTCCATTTGAGGAAGATCTTTAGTCAGTTTTGACCTTTGAGAAGAAGCAATCTACCTGAAGCTTGCAACTAAAAACACATGCTCCTCCAACTTAGCAATTTCATCATAGCTATCCATGCTAGATTCAACCTGTCTGAAACTTAGAAGTTTGTACTTTGAGGCCCCTCCCTTCACAAGTAGTTGGGCTTCTAACCTATGATCTTGTGCAAGCAAGTGTTTCATCTGCTCATCCTTAGCTACAACTTGTCTAACCAACAATTCCTTCTCATATATTTGTGCTTTAAACTCCTACTGACGAATGTGCACTCAAAAGAAAAGCTCCTCTTGCTGCATATTATAATCATTTTCCCTTTCTATGTCAAACATTTGCCTTTGAAACTACAGCAACATCGCCCTGATGCTACCCAACTTGGTATTCGCATTGTTAGAATTTTGGGAGTGATTCAGGAGGCTACAAGTCTGGCTCAAAGTGGAATTAATATGCTGCAAGGGGAATTGAGCAGGGGCGAGAGGGTGGAAAGCATGATAGGATTGCTGATAATGCTGGTTGCAATGAGGAGGACCGTTTGGAGACCTAGAACTTAAATTTTCATAAAATGGAGGATAATAACCACTAAATTACTAATAACTAGACATTGCAAGGTAAAATATGAAGCATAAACAAGTCTAGATAGCAAACCTCCTTACTATAGGTACTTGGGCTATAGAAACCAACTGATATTAAATCAGAGTCACCATGGTGCTATTTGCGCTACCTTCAAAGGCTGATATTATTGAGAAAAACACTAGATCTCTCAATATTTTGAATTCCTCAATGATGCATTGGTACACGGAGTCACCATGATATGTTGATGTTAACCTCTAAGAGGCCTGAATCTTATTAGTTGCATATCAAAAACCAATAATAGAAATGTAGTTTTCAAATTGTCTGTTCGACTATCCCACCGGGCTGCCAGAACTGTTATCACCTAAAATTGTACCCTTGTTGAAACTGATGTTCAACACCTCAGTGTAACATTGGAAGACCTCTAAAGATGTGGGTTTCTTGTGAGCAGAGGTCAACCTCTGGAGAAGGCCGACTTCCTTTGGGTATCACCTAAACTACTAATTTTTAAAAGGTAAAGGGATAAAAAAATGCATACAAAATGAAACTATACTAAACTATTCCTATGGTGATACACAGAGTTGATAAGAAATTAGGAAATGAAAACAAGATGCAAACACACTGGGGAAACTAGACTGCAACTATTTTACTTACTCAACATAACCCCATTAGACTTATGCATCACTCTTGATAGGTTTGATCTACATACATATCTCAAGAAGGAAGGAACAAACTTCACAGCTTTGTGGTATGAATACAGATTTAGGAAACACTGTTAAAGAAATACATACATAAGCTAACATACAAAAATGAGAGTGGTAAGAGAATTAGTACTTGTTTTTAAGGTGAACTCTATTTTGCATTCTAGATTTCAGTTGATTTACAAAAACATCCATTTAGTCCAGAAAGGATTGATAGAAATCACTAACTCTTTAGAGTGTATAATACGAACTATATACAAAAAGGAAAAAAATGCCTTAAATATCAAAGTGTGTCGGCCCCTTAGGGGTTACAAAATATCAGGGCCCAGAAAAACTGTCCCTTAGATTTCTTATTGAATTTCAAGTTGCACGCTACATGTCCATGTCAGTGTCAAAGATTCCCTTCAATAGACTCCCTTCTTGAACATTCTGCAACCACCGCAATTCACTTATGTTCCTCATGTCGATCTTTAAACCTCCCTGTCGAGCCCCTTGAATGCCCTGAGCTTACAATAGATACATGTTGCATTCAGATTCTGTTGACGTTCTTCATTCTGATCAGACTGCCATGACTCACTTCAGCTCCTCTCTGATTGGCTGGGCATACTACACGCAAGTTCTCTAGGTGGTCAAAACTTATTTGATCATAATTGCATCTCAGCGAGACATTGGAAGTGTCTCACCGATGTGATTATGTGTCTTTATAGCTATTGACATATCATAGAACAATGGGTGAGAGCTCATTTCATTTACCCAGAGCTCACTCTTCTTCTCTGGGCTCGAGCTCCTTCAAATTTTGGTGAGACCTTACTGGGTCAGAAAGACCTCATCTCGATGGCTTCAAGCCATGGTGAGCTTATTTTTAGTCATCAAGACATCCTTGTGTCGATGAGATATTCTACCAAAGGAAAAAAATTACCTCGAGGCCCTTCATCTTCGGTAGGAGTTGATTGATGTCACCCCAAACACACACCACTCCACTAAGCTCTTCATTTATTTGGGCAAGACTTTGCTAGTCGAGAATACTTCATAGCGAGGTCCCCCAGTCATACTGATATCTACTTTTGTCACTAAGAAACCCTCCATTTTCTGAGACCTCTTGTAGACTTCCTCTTCCTTTGGTGAACTCTTCATTCAACAAGACACCTAACGAGACCCTTCGTTATTGGTGGGACATTTAATTATTGGCCAGACCTCTCACTAGGCTCCTTAAGTCTCGGGGATGAGCTACTTTCTCTTCGGTCAGGGAGACATTATGCCTTCACCAAGACATCATGGTGAAACTGATTTTCTCTCGGTGAGCTTCCTTTGTGTTGCTGATACTCTATATCGAAGCCTCCCTGCTTCACCAAAAGTTCACTTGAGTTTGAGGAGAGCTTACTTGATCGGCAAGACATCCTGCCAACACCACCCCCATCCTTTGTCATTGAGACATTCTCGGGTCGCCGAGACCTCACCACGACCCCAAAATCCTACATTGAAGACATCCCCCTGGGTTGACAGGACATCCACTAGTCGCTAAGACCCTATGCCGAAGGAAAAATACTTCGGAAAGTTCCTTTCTTTCCATCTGCAAGACACTACTATTTCGGTAAGACCTCTATCTAGTCCTTACATCTTTCGGTGAGCCTATCTTATTATCAGCAAGACCCCATCTTTTCAGGAACACATCTCGGTGAAGATTAAGCTTTATGCCCAGAACTCCCTGGTGAAATACTATTGGCGTAACCCTCTCCGGTCACTGAGACATCATTCCAACTTGAATTTAATTGGGAAAGACCCCCAACCTTTGACAAGACATTCTTGATTGCTGGGACATTCTGGTGAAACTATCCTGCTTTGCCGATGTCACTTTATTCATTAAGACTTTGATGGATCAGCAAGACTTATGCTGACATTACCTCATGTTGGCGAGACATCTTTCCTTCGGTGAGACCTCCTGCTTTCATCCAGACTTCACAGTGACTTCATTTACCTTTGCTGAGAGCCTTCACTCATTGAGACATCACCATGTTGGCCAGACATCATGATGTAGGAGCACCTAGGAAAATACTAGGTTTATAGAAGTCTTGAATGAAGTTCAAAATTTTGTTGTGTTGTTCATAAGGTCATGTGACCATTGTGTTGAGTTCTTAGGGATGTTTTTGATTTTTTTGAAAGAATTTGACAAGGGTTACTTATTTTTAGAACATCATCTTGCTAAGTTGGCAAAAGTGGACCTAGGTTGAAAAACACAGTGAGTTTTATAACATTGGCATTTTGTTCATCTATAGGCTCGATCAAAGAAAACTAACTATTTCTAGGGCCTATATAAGGGAAATCTCAACCCTGGAGTAGGGTTAGAAGCAATAATATTTTGGTGCAAACTGGTGTGAATGGAAAAAATAACGTTTTGAGTTAAAATTTTTGAACTCTTACATCTTGATAGACTTTTTATGGATTAGTTTGCTAATTTGTTTGATTTGTACAATGTAGTGCTGGTTTTTTCAAAGCTTTGTGTAAGATTTGATAGCTTCTTTGTTGAATTTGCAAGCATTTTTTAAAAAATAGTTTGACTCTGCTCAAATTCTGGTATGAACCAAACTGTTTTGGGTAAATGGGGTGCTAGAGCACTTTTCCAGCATACAAACTATATGGCCCTTTGGAAACAGTGCCTAGAAACCATGCTTGTACATATGTTAGTTGGTAGGTTTTGTTTCTGTATAGGAGCTGTTAGTAATGTCTTGCCCTAGGAGAGCCAGGGAGGGTCCGGCTAGGGAAGACAGTGAGAAACAGACTCATATCTTGCAGGGGTATGAAGATTTTGGAGAAATTATTTTTGGTAAATTTTTTTGAGGGTACTGGAAATGCTTGGTAGCTAGGAGGAGGTTCTATCAACTCATTTGGAGGGAGAACTTTTTGACAGCCTGAAATCAGCATAGGAAAGCTTGCAAACCCTAGCTTTTGGGTCAATTTTGTGTGAGGACAGTGTACGGGCTGAGCAGGTTTAAAACCCTAAAAATATTTAAGGTGTAGGTGTGAGAAACACAAACCCTAAACAAAGAACCTAGATCTTTGGTGGGTTTAGGATAAAATTGCCATTTACTCGGGTAAGAGGCCTAATTGGGGCTTTAGGCTTGTAGCCTTTCTAACCTTAGGAAGGGATCTTGTGAAAGCAATGGTTAGTTGGAGACTTGTGATGGAACAAGAACTCTAGATTGATCATATTGATGCTATTACAACATTTACACACCCTTGAAAGAACCAAATTGGATGTTGAGAGGATTTGGCCTTTAGGAAGGAATAAGGATCAATGGTTAGGTTGTGGAAAAACACCAAGATTTGCTTGGTAGAAGGAAAGTATGTTGATAGTTGGGTTGGTCAATAGGAGCAGTGGCACCTAAACCTGAGGTAGGACCACTAGGACAAGGTGGAAGAGACACCTAGGAGTTCTTAGGAGCAAGGACTCAGAGCATGGGGCAGTGAGTGCCTCATCCAACCCCAACCTATCAGATTGGTACCAGAGAAAGTTAAAGATTTGGGAAAGAGTAATATATGTTAGAGGTTGAGTCAAGTGATACTACCATCATGCTGACAAATGCACAATTGCCAAGATGGTTGAAGAGTAGGAGGAAGATAATAGACAATTGAGGGAAAGGATAGCTCAACTTGAACAAGCAATGAGGACTGCACAATTTGAAGGAGGAATACCAAAGGAAGAAGAGGTTGTAGAGGAAGATAAGGCCCCTGAACCTTACCCTATTTTGGAGGAGCCTTTCTTGAAGGAATTGAAAGCTTTGAGTGGGAAAGCACTTGAAGAAATACCACTTTTTAGTGGAAATATTGAAGCTAATTTAGTCATGGATTAGATAGAAGGTATGGAAAACCATTTTAAATGTGATGGAGTCACTGAAGCATAGAAGGTGAAGGTTGCTAAATCAAAATTAAGAGGATCTACCTTGACATGGTGGAAACTCATTCAGACAGAGAGGGAAAAAGAAGGAAAACAACCCATATCAACTTGGAAAGGAATGCTTGCTAAGGTAAAAGAATCCTACATGCCAGATGACTATGAGATTCAATTACACAAGAGGCAAAGTCTAAGGCAAAGAGACCAAGATGTAAAAACTTGGACTAAGGAGTTTCAAAAACTTTGCATGAGGTCTAATGTGATAGAGGATGAGAGTCTCAAGGTGGCTAGGTACCTTAATGGTTTGAAGTGGAATATCCAAGAATAGATGGATTTTCTAAGTCCAAAGACAGTACACCAATGTTATCAGTTGGCCATAAAGATTGAGGAAAGGAACAAGAGGAAGCAAGATCAGACTTCTAAGGGTAGAGGCAAAGGCAGAGATCAAAGAGATAAAAGAGGACATCGTGGTGGTTACCAAGGTAGAGGAAATGATCAAAGAAACCAAGGTGAGTCTAAACTCACAGAGCATGGAGGTGAAACATCTTCTAGTGGTGGATATAATAGAGGAAGAGGACGTCAAGGAGGTTCAAATAGAGGAAGAGGAGCATGCAGGAGAAATTCCTATTTTACAAACATGAAGTGATATCATTGTAATCAAATAGGCCATCCTGCTTATAGGTGCCCGAAGAAAGCATCTTCATCAAGCAATGAAAAGAGAGTGGCTTATGCACAAGAGGAATCCATGAGTCCTAAAGCATCTGAGGTCAGTCATATAGAATCTGAGGTAGGAGAAAATCTAATGTTCAACAGGGTTTTGATCAGACAACTGGTTAAAGAAGAACCAAACAGAGGAGAGCTCTATTCAGAGTAAGGTGCAAGATACTTGGGAAAGTGTGCAAGGTCATAGTAGACTTAGGTTCAAAAAATAATATCGTATCAGAGGAGGTAGTAATGAAACTCAAATTAGAGAAGTCACCTCATACTAACCCCTACAAGGTCACATGGCTAAACAAAGGGCAGAGTGTTTTAGTTAATGAGCAAGTAAGGGTGGAATTTTCTATTGGAGGATACAAGGACAAGTTAGTTTGTGATGTATTACCCATGGATGCATGCCATCTACTATTGGGTAGACCATGGAAATATGACAGAAGTGCTATTTATGATGGGAAAGATAATACTATTTCATTCAAACAGGATGGAAGAACCTTCAAGCTGCAATCACTGATAGAAGAAGAGGAAGGAAAGTCAGACACCTAACATCATGTTGAGCAGTGGAAAGGAGTTCCTTAAGAACCTACACCAAGGGAATGAAGGATATGTGGTTGTGTTACAACCTAAAGAAGAAGACAAGGCTGAAAATACAGTCTCACCAGAAGCAGTCCAAAAGTTACTTGATAAGTACAAGAACATAGTTAGTGATGGTACACCTACAACTTTACCACCAAAGATAGCCATAAGTCATCAAATTAACTTCATACCTAGAACCTCATTACCAAAAAAAGCACCATACAAACTTACACCAGAGTAGAACCTAGAGGTAGCTAGGGAAGTGCAAGAATTATTGGATCAAGGATTGATTCAAAAGAGCATCAGCCCATGTGCAATGCCAGTTGTTTTGGCAACAAAGAAAGGAGGTAAGTGGAGGTTATGCACTGATTCTAGGGAAATAAATAGGATCACCATTTGGTATAGGTTTCCTATTCCTAGAATTGAAGACTTGATGGATTGTCTTGGAGGTGCTCATTTCTTCACAAATTTGGATCTCAAGAGTGGACACCATCAAATCAGAATTAAGGATGGTGATGAGTGGAAGACAACTTTTAAGACAAATGATGGGTTATATGAGTGGAAAGTAATGCCATTTGGCCTCTCAAATTCCCCTAGCACAATCATGAGACTCATGAATGAAGTGCTTAAGGATTTCACAGGGATATTTGTGGTAGTGTATCTTGATGACATACTCATCTTTAGCAAGATAGAAGAAGAACACTTGAAGCATGTGGAGATGGTTCTTAAAAGGTTGCTAGAGGAGAAGTTGGCAATCAATCTTGAGAAATGTGATTTCTTCAAACAAGAGCTTGTCTACTTGGGTTTTGTAGTATCCAAAGGCTCATTAAAGATGGATCCAAGCAAGGTGGAAGCCATCCTAAACTTTCCTACACCAACCACAACAACATAGGTAATGAGTTTTCATGGATTGGCTCAATTTTATAGAAAATTCATAAGAAACTTTAGTGGTATATGTGCACCAGTCTTAGATACAATCAAGGGTGGTTTGAAAACTAAGTTTATGTGGACTCAAGAGGCTAAGAAAGGGTTTGAGAGAATGAAACAAGAGGTGGCATCTCAACCAATTCTCTTATTACCTAGTTTTGACAAGTTGTTCACTATTAAATGTGATGCTAGTGGAGTGGTAGTAGGAGGTGTGCTTAGTCATGAGGGTAGACCTATAGCCTTCTTTAGTGAGAAGCTCAATGAAGAAAAGAAGAAGTATTCAACCTATGACTTAGAACTTTATGCTTTGGTTCAGTCACTTAGGAAATGGAGACATTACCTTCTACCCAAGGAGTTTTTGGTCTTTACTGACAATCAGGAACTTAGCTTTATCAACACTCAAGAGAAGTTGAGTAATAGGCATTTGAAATGGATGGAATGCATCCAAGATTTTACTTTTACCATCAAGCACAAGAAAGGGCAAATGAACAAGGTGGAAGATGCATTAAGTAGAAGGTTGTTGACAGTGCAAGAGATATAGCTCAAGAGCATTGGCATAGAGAGTTTCAAGGATCTATATGGGAAAGATGAAGACATTTCAGAGGTTTATAAGGTATGTTCTAACTTTGAGAACCATTTACATAGTCAATACTCAGAGTATACTTTGCAAAGTAGGTTGTTGTTTAAGGGAAATCAGTTATGTGTTCCAAGAGGGTCAATGAGGGAAAATTTGATTCAGGAAAAGCATAATGGTAGTCTTAGTTGACATTTTGGTATCAATAAGACCTTAGAGCTAGTACAAAGATTATATTATTGGCCTAAGTTAGCAAGAGATGTTAGAAGGTATGTGGAACAATGTGTTGTGTGCATGAAAGCTAAGGGAGGAGCTAGCAATGCTAGTTTATATCAACCCCTACCCATTCCTAATAGACCATGGGAGTGTGTGAGCATGGATTTTTTGGTAGTCCTTCCTAAGATCAAGACTGGTTTTGATAGTGTTTATGTTGTGGTAGATAGATTTAGAAAGATGAGTCATTTTATTCCCTGCAAAACTACTCATGATGCTAGTTACATAGCTCACCTTTTCTTCAAGGAGGTTGTAAGGATCCATGGGCTACCTTTGGGCATTGTTTCTGATAAAGATGTGAAGTTCATGAGTCACTTTTGGAAGACTCTATGGAGAAGATTGGGTACCAAATTATCTTTTGGATCAACTTACAATCCTCAAACCAATGGTCAAACAGAGGTGGTTAATAGAGTGTTAGGTAATATTTTAAGGTGTCTAACCAAGGAGTATGGAAAGACATGGGATATGGTCATCTCACAAGCTGAGTATGCTTATAATGACAGTGTCAACAGGACAATAGGGAAGATTCCATTTGAGGTTGTGTATGGGATGCACCCAAGAGGCATATGTGAGCTCAGAGACCTTAGATCTATGGAAAATAGGAGTGTTCATGTAGAGGACTTCAGTTAGACCATGAAGGAGATTCAGGAGCAGGTCAAGAAGACAGTCATAGAGGCTACACAAAAAGTGAAGGAGAAGGCAGATATGTCAAGGAAAGATGTGCAATTTCAAGTAGGGAACTATGTTATGGTCCACCTTAACAAATAAAGGTTGCAGAAGGGAATTTCAACCAAGTTGTAGATGAAGAGAGTGGGTCCCTGCAAGATATTTTCCAAGTATGGGCAGAATGCATACAAGGTGGAGTTACCTACTAATCTAGGAATCTCACCAGTGTTCAATGTTGCTAATTTGATCGAGTATAAGGGGACAGTCAAGGATTTGGATCAAGATAGTAAGGATATCTTTGAGGACATCAGCAACATGTCCATACCTACTCAAGCCAAACCTCAGGAAAAAAAGATCTTAGAGTTAAGGGTGAAGAAGGCCACAAGACACAAAGTGTACATGGAACACCTCATCAAGTGGAAGAACAAGCATGAATCTGAGGCTACTTGGGTGGATGAAGCTGAGTTCAAGAAGTAGTGCATTGATGAATCACTAATCTCTCTCCCCCCATTACTTAGTGTTTGGGCTGAGAGGGGGAGAATGGTGCAGGAGCACCTAGGAAAATACTAGGTTTATAGAAGTCTTGAATGAAGTTCAAAATTTAGTTGTGTTGTTCATAAGGTCATGTGACCATTTTTTTTAGTGCTTAGGGATGTTTTTGATTTGTTGGAAAGAAGTTGACAAGAGTTACTTAGTTTTAGAACATCATCTTGCTAACTTGTCAAAAGTGGACCTAGGTTGAAAAACACAGTGAGTTTTATAACATTGGCATTTTTGTCATCTATAGGCTCGATCAAAGAAACTTAACTATTTATAGGGCCTATCTAAGGGAAATCTTGACCTTGGAGTAGGGTTAGAAGCAATAATATTTTGGTGAAAACTAGTGTGAATGGAAAAAATAGCGTTCTGAGTTAAAATTTCTGAACTATTACATCTTGATAGACTTTTTATGGATTAGTTTGCTATTGTTTTATTTGTACAATGTAGTGCTAGTTGTTTCAAAGCATTGTGTAAGATTTGATAGCTTCTTTGTTGAATTTGCAAGCATTTTTTTTAAATAGTTTGAATATGCTCAAATTCTGGTTTGAACCAGACTGTTTTGGGTAAATGGGGTGCTAGAGCACTTTTTCACCATACAAACCGTATGGCCCTTTGGAAATAGTGCCTAGACACCATGATTGTACATATGTTAGTTGGTAGATTTTATTTGTGTACAGGAGCTGTTAATAATGTCTTGCCCTAGGCAAGCCAGGAAAGGTCAGGCTAGGGAAGACAGTGAGAAAAAGACTCATATCTTGCAGGGGTATGAAGATTTTGGAGAAATTATTTTTGGTGAATTTTTTTGAGGGTCTTGGAAATGCTTGGTAGTTAGGAGGAGGTTCTATCAACTTTTTTGGAGGGAGAACTTTTTGATAGTTTGAAATCAGCCTGGGAAAGCTTTCAAACCCTAGCTTTTGTGTCAATTTTGTGTGAGGACAGTGTACAGGCTGAGCAGGTTTAAAACCATAAAAATATTTAAGGTGTAGGCATGAGAAACACAAAATCTAAACAAAGAACCTAGATCTTTTGGTGGGTCTAGGAGAAAATTTCCATTTATCCCGGTAAGAGGCCTAATTGGGGCTTTAGGCTTGTAGCCTTTCTAACCCTAGGAAGGGATCTTGTGAAAGCGATGGTTGGTTGGAGTCTTGTGATGGAACAAGAACTCTAGATTGATCATCTTGATGTTATTACAACATTTACACACCCCTACAAGAACCAAATTGAATGTTGAGAGGATTTGGCCTTTAGGAAGGAATAAGGGTCAATGGTGAGGTTGTGGCAAAGCACCAAGATTTGTTTGGTAGAAGGAAAGCATGTTATAGTGGGGTTGGTCAATAGGAGCAGTGGCACCTAAACCTAAGGTAGGACCACTATGACAAGGTGGAAGAGACACCTAGGAGTTCTTAGGAGCAAGGACTTGGAGCATGGGGAAGTGAACGTGCCTCATCCAACCCCAACCTATCACATCACCCCCATGGCGAGACGTTACACCGAGGGAAAATATGTTAGGGAGACCTCCTTTCTTAAACAAGACATTACACCAAGGGAACCAACCTTTGCCAAGAGCCTTTCCTTATTGTCACCAAAACATCCCAAGTCACCGAGACATCATGTAGAACTCAATCCTTACGTCGATAGCCTTTAGATTCGAGGAGACCTTGTGACTTTAGTGAGACCCTTTGGCCAAGCTCGCTTGCTTTGTCGATGCTGCCTGACTTCAGTGAGACTCTTCCGATCAGTAAGACCTCCTACCAAATCCCACACACATATGCTGAAGGGATCCTGCTTTGCTTTGTCGGTGAGACCCGATGCATTTGTCGAGACTTCTCTCCGAAAGAAAGAACTTCTGTTGAAATAAATATCCTTTTGTCACTAGGATGATGATCAATGTCTTACCGATAGGGACATGTAGGTGAATCCCACTCGCCGTGACATTCCTGTGGTCTTAGTGACTTTCTCCTTCAAAGATTTTCATGCCAAACCTGAACAAGGAAGGCTTCTTCACTAAGTTCCCTATGACCTAGCATCAGATTCATGATTTTTTCCCTTGTGCAAATGTTTCATTTGGCTCTCTCAAACCTTGGTCACATGATATTCTGCTGATTGAGCTGGAGGGTGAAAATTAGGCAACATTCACCAAATAGATTTATTCTATTTTTAAACAAACCTAATAGTTTAGAAACTACATTCAATTTGCTACATATTCTATTCTAACATATTTTTGAAATAATATAGATAACTTATTGAGATTTTTATGTCAAGTTGCCTAACTCTAATTTTTATGATTTTTTTTGCCACTTAAGGGCCTATATTTTCCATGATGATCCTACACATACCCAGTATACATAAAAAAAACATACATAACATATGACAATTACATAACACATGACATGATGCTTGAATGATGAAATATAAAAATATCTTGATAATTATTCTCTTGATTACTCTTGAATTCTTTTAGGACACTTTATTTTCTCAATTGAAGTTGCTTGCTTCTAGGTGTGCTTAGGATTAAAATGGTGAAAATAATTTGTATTTATATGAAATTATTTGAATTTCCCAAACAAAAAAAATAAATAATTATATTAAAACTGGAAGGGCCACTACTTATTACAAACTATCCATAGAGGAAAAATAGGGACTCATGAGTAGTGAGAAAAAAAAAGTAAATGTAAACTAGAGTTTAAATAGTTTGACCAGCAGGAAGAAACAACAAAAAGAAACTACAAAATCGGGACGAACACAAAATCACCAGACACCTATAGATCTCCTAAAAGCTTGAGACCAATGATCGCATTCCACTCTTGGGACAAGAACTTGAGCTTGTTCTCAAAAGTCACAAGCCCTTGAAGAATGGCCTATCTATCCTTGGTAACATCATGGGTCGAGGTTTCCACCTTCTTCCCCTTTTTATTTTGCACTTGACCATCATCCTTCCCTTCAGCCAGCTACTTCCCTTGGCTCTTCCTTATCTCATCTTTAGAAACCTGAAAAATAAAATATTGTTAAACAATATATAAAATTGGAAATTAACATAATAGATTACTAATAGTGACATTAAAATTTGTGGAAAAATTAAGTGGTCTAGTATACAATGTGTTGTAGACTAGATTCCTACTTTTTAGGAATCAAAAGTTTTGGGTGAAAAATATTAAATTCTTAGTTTGATTTCCCATGTTTTATTTTCCAATAATATTTATAAAAGTGTGCAATTAATGTATAATAGGTCCAATCACATAGGAGGGAGAAAAATCTAGTATGAAACTGTCAAGGGTGACAATTTTTGAAATTACAATTACTCCCACTTTAGTGATAGTATGAACTTATGCTAAGACTCATAATAAAGTATGGATATGACAAAAGGGATTCAATTATCGAATATTGATGAGATACTAGGATGATGTTGAATCTATGGGATACACTATCCCCTAAGATTCAAGATCCTATGGTAAGAAAACATGAGGAAAAAGGAACACACGTGTATGAAATGTGATGTGGAATGACAAACAAAAAGCATACATGATTAAAACACAAAAAATAATATAACATGAATGTAAGCATAAAGTAAAAAGATGAAAACATATAGAAAATAGATAAAAGAAATAAATAACAAAACATAAACTAGAGTTTAGTATTAAAATGATTTGACTTGGTAAGGAAAAAAAGCCTCAATCTTAATTTTGTCTTAAAAAAAAACAACATACCTCAAATGTATACTATAAAAAGATAGTGTTATCCTTAGGGATAGAAAATTATGTTATGCTAAACCACTCATGGGCATGTGCAGGATCATGGTATGCCAAAAAGTGGCAATGGAGAAAAAAATACATGTTTCTACAACTCAAAAACACAAAAATGGTGAGTTGACTTTTTGGGGCTCGGGTGACTAAAACTCATTTTCACATTTGCATTCGGCTCAATGGCGGCGAGCATGGAAGGCATAAATCAGATATCCGATTTGAAATCCATCTCCAATAGGTAAAATTCTTGATTTTTTATTTGCTCTAATCAAAATTTCAATTAGATTTGTTTAATTTTAGTTGATTTTTTTCAAAATAGGGTTTTTTGGTAGATTTTTTATGAAAAAGTTGAATTTAGCATGGATTTTGATGAAAATTGAATGTTTGCAATGGATTTTCACTTAAAAATAGTGTTTTTTATGTATTTGGATTAAAAATTAGAGAATTTTATTAATTTTTGTTAAAAACTAGGGTTTTTGTTGGATTTTTAAAAAAACTAGGGTTTTTTATACTATTTTCATTTATGTTGTCTGATTTTAATTAGATTGATTTGTTTTTATATTTAATCAGGCATTAGCATTAAATTGTTTTGAATCTTGTAGAAAATTTATGAGCTTCATGACCTTGTGTCACTTCACTAATACCCATGTGAGATGTAGTTGTAGACTTATGGCTTCCTATGTTGCAATCATAGCCAATGTTGAGCTTGATTCTTATAACTCTTTCACTCAACGTATAATGTCTACCCAATCCATCTTATATTCCCTCCCTAGTCCTACATTACCCATGTCTTTTTTGTAACCTAACATTTATGTGGACTTGGCATATGTTATTTCTAAGGTCCCCAATGATAATCTAGAATAATTGGATAAAGACCTACAATGAATTCAACAATTCTTAAGCATTGAACCTTTGGATGGAGAAGCAATCCCTCTTTTGGATAGCATTGGGAAGTTGGTAAATGATTAGGAAGGGATAGAAGTGTTACGTAGCCTAGCTAATATAGTAGATTCTAATATTCCTTCGGTAGCTAGTTTCACGAAATTTTTGACTAATGCTCAAAATCCTTTTGGAAAATAAGTTTCCTCTCCCACAATAATGCCTTCTATTCCCAACTTTACACCTCCAATCATAGCATCAATGATGGAATATAACAATGGTTTAAACTCAAGCTTAGGAATTTCTAGTGGAAATTATAATAGTTTTGTCCCTTCACCTATAACACCTTCATATTCATCACCCCTCCTAAACATGAAATATAATATCCCACCATTCCTCCATACTAGTTCACCATACTTGAAAAACTCTCACAACATGTGGCCCAATGATTTTGTGATAAATCAACTTTTTTATTTAAAGCATGAGATTATTACAACAACAAATTTCAAACTTAAACCAAAATCAAACCAATAGTAAACATCCAAAATACCTTACACATAGTTCATTAATGTTCACTATTTTAAATACACCTATACTACAAAACATTGAAATACCTCACTTTGGAAAGTACAATGGTAAAAATATCCTAATAACCATTTGTTAGTTTTTACTACCTTGTGTAGAGACTTTATTTTTGAAGATTCACTCATAGTGAAACTCTTTTCTAGATCATTGAAAGATATGGCCTTGGATTGGTTTTGTTCATTGTCAAACAATCAATTACCTCCTTTACACAACTCATTAATGATTTCCTCCAACACTTTCAAGTGAACATCAGTCCTCAAGTTACATTAACAAATTTAGTTCATTGTAATCAAGGACCTAAAGAGAAAATAAAAAACTTTATGAAATGATACTAATCCCTTTATTTGAAATTCTCCTATAGTCTTCAAGATGTTGACATTCAAATGGTGTTTATAGGTAACTTACAACCTAATATTTAAGATAAGAAATTGCTAATGAAATATCCATCCTTAACATGTTTTTGTATAACCCTTCATGATTATCGAATATTGATTAGTTGGTATGAAGGTACCCCTTCATAGGCTCCTATTGGTCAATCATATAAGTCATGCCTCAAAACAACTATCAATCATTTAAAAAGAAAAACAAAAAATTCATTACTTGATAAGCATTCATCAAAGCGCTCATAATATTGAGGCAGGAAGTAACTCACATGACATAACTCTAGATATGAAATTGGAGGCCTTGAGATAGGAAATTTTCATAGTTGTTTGATTCTCTCCATGTGATCATGTTGCGGTGTTAAACAAGAAAATGATTCTTCCTCCCAGTGAGTCATATTCAAACAATTAAACCTTTACCACCAAACTTTAATGCAAAAACATTTTTTCAATATCATCGTACACCTCGACATGATATGGAAAGATGTAAGCATATTTATAACCAAGTGCAAAACCTCATTCTAATCAAATCCAGCTGGATGACCTATTAATGACAAAGGAAATAAATTGGTGTTTTCACCTAATCAATACTTATAAATATTTACAAGCCCATTACCAATTCATTCAACAAACTTTGTTCAATACAATGATAATGAAGAAGATGATAATGATTTTTCCATCTTTATAAACATTATTAATATTCAAAATCATAAAGGAAAAACCAATATTTTGTTTGACATTTCTTTTACATATATTGATTCTTCTATAAACTACACTCCGATGGTCTTCTTTATATCAGAAGTTCCGCAGGAAACCTAAAAGGGGAATACTCATTTGATCCCATGTACATAGTGGATATGATCAAAAGGTTATTGTATGTACATGAACTTTATGCGGATGATTATGAACAATCAAAGCATGATTAAAAGCTCATGATGGTTATGAAGCTGTATAATTGGTTTGATAACTCTTGCGATGAGTTGGACTAAATAGTTGGGTGGTTTTGATAGATTTTTATAGAAAAATTTGAGTTTAACATAGTTTGATGGAAATTTGAATGTTTACAGCTGATTTTGACTAAAAATAAGCGTTTTTATGTATTTGGATTAAAATTAGAAAATTTTATAGATTTTGTTATAAACTAGGGTATTTTTATAATATTTTCATTTTTATATTGTCTAATTCTAATTAGATTGATTTGTTTTATATTAGACTCCGGGCATTACCAGCTGCGACAATGAAAATGCCAATTCACCCATCACCTCCTCCACCTCCACCTCCTCCACCTCCACTTACCTCCACACCACCACCTCCACCTCCCATTATCAATTCGAATTAATTTGTGAAAAATTGCAACAATTAAGGGGCATTTATGAAGTTTATACGAGAGTCCCTCGATTATCTGACATGTCAAACACAATGAAAGAAATAATTAAAAACATAGAAACCATCTCCTCGCAACATAATGCCTTTCATTCGTGGCGAGAAGACATGAGAGAATATTATGCATGTGGATTGTCCTATGATGATGTGAAAGATCTCAGAATAACCAAAGCCCAAATAGCCTCTTTATTTGTTAACCCCCACACTGGTTTGCCGATTAATGTTAATAAAACAAAACTTTCTAAAAAATGGTGCACTCATAGAGACATTGTAGAAAACTTTTGGGATTGTTGGTGTATAGTTTTTTAAACCTGGCTAACAATTTGGATGTACCATTTACTTTATAAAATAATTATATCTTTGAGTTTGTGTTGGGCATCATGTCAGTGCTTTTGACATTAGACCCTTCCAGTGAATTGGTGGAGGTATGCCCCGGAGATAGAGAGGGGCGATTAGGTAATACCCACCCATGCCCTCTCGCCTTCCTCACCACCTCCAGTATACCATCCAGATATTATGCAAGATGTAGCCACATAGACTATCCATGCTATTCACTCTTTGAGTGGTCTTTTGGTTTTGCATGCTTCTGTAGTAGCTCAGCCACATTCTGGTGATGTTGGTGATGGCTTGAGTGCTACTACATCATCCTCGTCAGGTCCACATATTTGTGTACCACACACTTGCTCCATGTGCTGCCAAATATGCTTGGGTCCTCTTGTAGAGCTTGTCGAGCATCCCCTAGACACTTCCGATTATGACTTCCACGATGTGGATATTATAGATCGGACGCAGGGGAGTGGAGCACACCATACAGAGTCCTCTCCTGCTAGAGAGGGGGACATTGGAGGCGTGACATAGGTAAAATTTAAGTTGTGAATTTATAACTTGCATTTGTTTTTAAATGAATATTAATAAGAGATAGTATAATGTACTAATATTTATTTATATGGTCTATTTAACAGTTGATGTCCGAGGAGGAGCTGACAAATGTGACGGATAGCACCCTGAGGGCCATTTCATTTGGCCTAGACATGCACACAGTATATATTTTTGCACTCACTCATTTACATTTATTTATTGTATACTTTCTTGTCCTTTGAATTGTCATTAAAATGAAATTATATAATAACTTATATGTTTATCTTATTTTCCTCTTGTAGGAAATACCTTCTGCGAGTGAGGTGCAACCTTGTCCAGACTATGGAAGTGTAATTTTGGATAAGGGCAAGGTAATTGAACTCAAATTTGATTGAATTAAGAATTTTAAGATCTTATATTGATTATACATACATCGACATAGATTGGTAGTTTCATATGTACTTGTCATTTTTATGTGCAGGGTATTATGAGCTATCGTCCTTGTTGACGAGGCCCTGACACCAGCGATGCACATTATTGGAACACTTGAAGGAGTAGATGTGAAGCGATTCAAAGGAGGACGTTAGCCGAGCATCTAAAAGTATGTTCATTTATTTTGTGTTTGGGTATTTATGTGTTCCTATTCTTGACAGTGTATGCTAACTTGGATCAATTTTTATGTTTTTTGTTCACCTATATAGATTGAAATTGCAAAAGATGGTTTGTAGGTGGGTTCTTTGAGAGGGTATATTCTAGAACTCGACCCCTTTGAAGGCGGATATTTGGTAATCAAGATTACAATTTAAGTTCAATTTATAATTTAATGTATATTGATTTTGATGTTAATTATTCGATTTTAAATTATATAAGTATAACTAATCTCAATTGTGGTTTGACTTTTTCTTGTGCAGCTACCTTCAGAGCCAACGAGTGGTTCAAAGAGGCTCCATTTTGATGATCCACCAGTATTTTAGGATGAGATAGACATTTTGGCATGTAAATTTTGAATAGATACCAAGATGGCATATGCCACATATTGTAAAACTTTGTTTAAGTTGGCATTGATGCCATTTTGTATATGGACATACACTTGATTATTGGATAATTTGATATATATAGAAGTTGACAATCAAAATTTAATTGCCTCCTCCCGTGGCCATAATTAAACTCTTTGAAATTTTAATCAAATGAGCAATAGTTAAATATCTTGATGTACAATAGCATAAAAAGAATGGTTGTAATATATGGTTTATTCATGTGCAGTTACATTGCATTGCACATCTTCAAACTCAAAGCATTACCTCACATTTATAGTAACAACTAGATGCTGATAGATGAAAAAATTTCAATTACAATATGGTTTTTACAAAGTCAACATAAGCAATTATGCAATTACTTCACAGTACATAACTAATAATTAAAAATTTATTCATATTATTGATTACATTGCATTACACATCTTTCAAACTCAAACCATTGTTTCACATTGCATAAACATCCACTCCAAGCACCTATCCTTGATGTACCTGCCTTTTAGCTCAGTCAAATAAATGCTAGGAACCAATTTCAGTTAGTCTTGTCAGTCTAGGTGCCTATTCTCATCCATCATGCCACTCAAAACATCATTTTAGATCCTCACAGGCACCATTTTTACCTGCTGCTCACTGCTTCATGACTACTAGGCACACTTTCAAAAGCCTCATGTCGCTAATTCACATTCCAGTTAGGTGCATGTTTTGGTTGATGCTCTATAAAAGACCTCTCCTTCTGCCACTTAACGTTGATAAAGCATAGACCTAGGCTAACACATACCTAGACTTTCAAATTAAATTAATTAACCTATGCAAAAACAAAATCACAAGAACACAAGAGCACACAAATTAGTCACTCACTATCAGGTTGAACAAGAGGAGCAAGTAAACAAACATAATTTGCAATCTTTCCTTTATTTATTTCATTACCCCAGTTACTACTTTCAAATTTGACTAAAACATTATTCAAAATGCAGCGTATATGGTATAGTACAATGTGGCATGAAAATGAATCTCTACTTCATACAATATAATAATCTACTTCAATTGGAGTCCAGTATAAAATATATTAAAGGAGGACTATATCTAATAAGAACAAGATAGAGATTAATAACTTGGATGAATCACTTGTAACCAAAATCAGTAGCCCAAGGGAGGACTTTCCAACAACCCATAAAAATGTTCTATAATATCATGAAAAAAGTAAAGCATCAGTAAGTCAAGGATCTTATTATATTGCATAGTAACAAGGCTCTTCTTATATTGATCTTATAATTATTGTAAGCATAAGGCTTCAAGGATCTTATTATATTGCATGGTAAAAAGGCTCTTCATTCTTCTGTGGAGAGACATCATCTACATTT